>LR812528.1:41488625-41556125 GCA_903798195.1 Danio kyathit | reverse complement strand
AACCGTCTGAAGACTTCACAGCATCCAATGCCACTAAATGACTTTGGAGAGATGGAAAAAAAACATGACAGAAATGCGAATCCGCTCGCTAATGAGGACGGAGAGCGACAGGACAGACAGACGCTTTGGGTTAGCGCACTCTTTGAAAACGAGTGATGATAAAGTTGCAGCATCGTCACCAAAAACAGTTTTTGCCCGAGTCAATGTGACACTGTAGATGCTTTTAAAACAAGTCCCAAGATGCGCCGTTTGATGTCGACGCAGAAAAAAACGCAGGTAAAATTGTAAGTCGGTGCTGTCAGAAATTGAAATGTTCTGTTACTTGGGGGGAAAAAAAAAATCATAGACTTAAAATCATTTTTGACAACTGCAATTGCATAATGGAGTGAATGTGACATTCAGCAGTATGTTGAATAAGTAAAGAATATGATAAATGCACTGTGCACCGGTTTTCTCTGCTCAATGTCAACAGGTTTTACACAATTTAGGCATAAAAGATTTGGTAGAGATCGGTGTTAGTAATGTATTTGACAACCGTAAATGAGTTGTTTTCGCTATTGTACACTCTATAAAATGCTGAGCTGTTGTAACCCTATGGTGGGTCAAACATGGACAAAATCAGCGGTGGAAATAATAATAAAATCAAACTAAAGTAAAAGTACCATTACTTACGCAAAAATGTAGTGCAAGTAGAGTAAAAGTATCTGTTGTAAATATTACTCAAAGTATGAGTAAAAAGTAGACCTTTTAAAAGTATTCAAGAGTAGTGAGTATTACGCTGGGAAAGCTTGATGAGTTTACATGTAATTTGTGCATGTGCATGTGTGTAAACCATAGACTGTAAAAGATATGGACGTAGTATCCGTGACATCACCCATAGGTTTCTGAACACTGCAAAATAAGCTACAAGTAGGCACGGCCAACCGTCGCCATTTTGTTTGCGCGTCATTGCACCAATCGCAATTGGGATAGCAAACAAGGGCAAAGAGGCGGAGACTGAACAGAGCTACAGACGCATGCTGGATTCACTGCATTTTGCTTAGACCTGGCTTAGACTTTTTACTTTGGGAGAACGCTTAATACTTCATTACCTGTGACTCGTTTGTGTTCTGACCACACGTGCTTGGTTGTACACCATATCAATAAAGTGTTAAGACTTTTAAAAACACTGCTGTAATGCATTGAGCCACTAAACATTGTTCTTATGACGTTTTTCTACAGGAGGAAAATGCAAACTACTTCCAAACACTTCAAATATAGTCTGTGTTAGTAAATGCAAGGCTGTTTATAAAATCCAGGCATAACACTGTACGACAACGCTTCAGATGACTGTTCTAGAGCCTACCTAATCAATCTGTCAGATTCTGGAGTGCATTACAGGTCTAAAGAGAATTATAAATGATCTTAAATAAAACAAATACATTTATAGAGATGGTATATAAGTATATAATTTCACTCACCTGGGAAATGGAGGCAACTTGAACGGTTTGTAAGCACAATTAAGTGCACACAGCATGCTATAGTGTCTGATAATTGCAGGAAATAATTCCAAAAGGCAAATGACTGTGTAAAGAACCATTAACCAAAACAAAAATACAATGTATATGCCGAGCTCAGCGGCTAATTAGCCAGAATCAGCTGAGGTGACGAGACAGCAGCAGCTAGACCTAGCTGTCACTCAAGTGGCCACGCCCTTAATTATGCAGACTTAATATAACTTAATAAAAGCGAAACGGATGAGTTATAAAAAATTATATGAAGGGTAATCATGGCTATATGCACCAAAGCCATCTTTTGTACCAGGCTGTAAACATGTTTTTATCAGCTGTAAAAATGGCCAATTTACCAATGCAGTCAGAAAGCACTTGGATTTCCTGGAGCCAGCCCCCCAAGGCGAGTCGATGAATTGCAGTTTTAGTTACTTCCGTACTGGCTTCCCGAGGGAGAGCGGGAGGTTGCCGCTTGGTGTAAACGTAACATTCTGTAGTGCATTTAGTTATTGTTTAAGGCCATTTTGGTCATTACAGTAAACATCTGCCATCTTCTTATCAGTGACATTCAGTCTAAACAGTCTCTTGGTCATTGCTTGTAAAGTATCTTCTTGGACACTTTTAATGCTTCCAAACAGTTTGCTGAATGTCTTTAGGTTGTTCAGTATGATGCGATTTTACTATCTATGTGTGATTTTATTGGACAGAAATTGCAGGACTGATTTTTCTAATCCCCATAGACAGGAAATAATAAAGTAGTGACTGCAGGTTGAAGGAAATTAGTGGAGTAAAAGTACACATTTTAGAAACTACTTAGTAAACTACGATTCCTGAGAAAAACGACTCAATTACAGTAGTTTGAGTATTTGTAATTTGTAACTTTTTACACCACTGGACAAAACCAAACATTAGGTCAAGGGGTGTTATTTAAATTTAATTGAAAAGAAAAGGAACCCGATGTTGGGTGTGTCCATATCTGAATCAACATTGGATTATGAAGGCCATCTTTCGGATGAGACGTTAACCCGAGGTCCTGACTCTCTGTGGATCGGTAAAAACCCCAGGATGTCCTTTGAAAAAGAGTAGGGGTTTACCCTCTGCATCCTGGCCAAATCTGTCTATCATAGCCTCCTAACCATCCCTATATCATAATTGGCGTCATCACTCTGTCTCCTCTCCACCAATCAGCTGGTGTGTGGTCTGGTGCAACATGGCTGCCGTTGAGTCACCCCCCCCCCCCCCCCCCACTCACACACCACCCCCCCAAAAAATGTGTAAAGAGCTTTGAGTGTCCAGAAAAGCGATATATAAATGCAAGCAATTAAAAATGCTTCAGTTTTTTATTTTACTAAAATTAGTGTCAAATATGAACAAACGCAACCACTTGGTTACAATTTTAATCTACTGTAAATGTATTATTTAACCCAATTTTTGCATTTGACCATATTTGATCATATTAAAAAATCACTTCTGACTGGTTATGAAAGATGAGTTTATGAAAAAACAAACAACTAAAAAAAGTGTATCGTTTCATTAACAAAAATAAAGCTTAATACATCCAAAAATCTAAATTTGCTTGGCGTTTACTCATCCTCAAGTGAAACAGGTGGCCACAGACATCCATTGAAGGGAAAAACAACTGGAGATAGACTGCTAATGGCTTTCGAGATTCTTTAAAATATATATTTTTGTGCTGTAATCGAGATAGATATAGTCTTTGCGCATGCGCACTAGCTGGAGCAAACTGGAAATAACATCTTTTGAACATAATTAGAATTTAAGCAACAATATTAACACTTCAGATTGTGTTGTTGATTTGAAATATGTAATTTAACAATGAGTTTAGCGAGCAGTTTTTGAGATTTCTGTATTCCCTCATTTATTTAGATAGGTCTTGGCTTTGGATTAACTACCCAGAGGCGTCGCAAATATGTGAACAGACAATTCTCGAAAAGGACTTTGCTTGAAATTTTGGAAAACCACAACTTGCAAAACTTATTGCATGAGCTTACGTTTCCAGTCTGGCATGTTCTCATGCGTATAAATGGATCAATCAATCAGGAGAAAGGTGCTTAAGCTAGCTAGGCGACTAGAATTAAAAAAGGAAAACACCACATGTCCTGTTATATCCTGATGAGTATATGAGCTGTTTACACCTGCTCACTTCATGTGTTTTTTTTTCTGATCGGATGGCTATCAGACTGTAAAAAGAACAGGTGTAAGTAAATGCCCTCCGAAATGCATTCTACAGTGATATAAATCCCTTCAGGAGGTGGTCTGGGATGCATTCCATACAAAAGTGGACACGTCTAAATGAATCTGGTTGTTGAAACCACACATGTAAATGTGTTGTAAGCTATATGACTGTCAGATATACAAGCGCAAATGCATAAGCAGCAGACGGCCACAGATTACGATTTCAGATGTTTGTTTTGTTTACTTTCCGTTGAGCATTAAATGATGGAATTAAACTAATGATGCAGGTATCTGTGCAACAAAAATAATGTTTTGTTTAGCATATAATGAAAGTAAACACATAGCCTTGTGCTTATGATGTTTTACAGCCTGCATATAAAATCATTTGTATACCAAACAAGATAAAATGGCTTACATTTACAACATAGAATGCTGTATATTTGACACTTTATTTGATGTAGCCTAGTTAAATATGCATATAGCGCTAGATTATAAGATCTGAATCATATCCGTTTAGCAGAGGCGCATTTATGTAGCCAAATGTAAATGTGGCCGTTTTCACAAACCAGATAGCCATCCGATCAGAGAAAACGCATGACCAGGTGTAAACATGCTCTATCATTCTCTTTGATTCGATAATTTTACACCGCTTTCACTGTGAACATTAAGCTTCTGATCCTCCCAACCATTAGCTTTAAGAAAACTGAGGTAGCTTTAAAGTAATGTGTCCCTCTCCCGCCCCGGCCATATTTTACATTGTGTGCACAGTCCAATTACAAACTATCTGAAACAGGCTGTCCTAAATCTGTCATTTATCAGCTTACACGCTATCATAACACACACTCTCTCTCCTCACAGCAGCAGCAGGGAATCAGGAAGGAGGAAGATGGAGATGAATGATGGACTGATGTTGGGGTTTGGAGCGTTCAGATGTCAGTTTTCAACCGTTTCAAAACGGACAAGACAGTAGACGTTTGGGTGGCGAAGCTTTCAAGGCATTATGACTGACAGGCCGGTCTGTCTGTCCGTGTACCGGCGCATTATACGCATCTGCGCTCGTGACGCTCCTCTCTTAATTGAAAGAATTGAAGTTTGAGTGTGTTTTAGTTCTGCAGAGTTTGTGTTTGAGGCTTTGACATTAATCTTCTGTGATGGAGCGTGGTCTGATGCAAAGAGGCAGGCCCCGAGAGAGGACTGTGATGAATAAAATAACTAACGCTGTGTTATCACGCAAATTATGGCCTCGGGAAGATGCTTGGTGAAGTTCCTACTCTCTGAACACCCGTATCCATGGTACAAAATTACCTTTTAGCGGTGGGTTGAGAGGATTATACAGACCATGAGGTTTTCTGGCTGCCCATGAAATGCGAGTTTGTAGTATTTTTATATATACACACACAATTATTTTTGCTTTTACAAAAAAATTTACAACTTTTAATTGATTTTATTAGTAATAAAAGCTTTAAGGTTTATACATGCTATTACAAATATGTATAATTAAATATAAAATTATTCATAGCTATACTACATAACTGACTATGAACATAAAGATATGAATAGAATATATTTTTTAAATATCATATATACACTACCTGACAAAAGTCTTGCTGCCTATCCAAGTTTTAGGAACACTAAATAATACCTTGACTTCTAGTTGATCATTTGCTATCAGAAGTGGCTGATATAAAAGCCAAAGGCCTCTAGATTACGCTTATTTTACCAAAATAAAATATGATCATGGCTTGATTTTTAATGATTTAATAAGGACAGTAAGGTCTGAATTTGCTTAGACAAAAGTCTTGTCACTCAATGACAAGACTGACTCCCATGAGCTTGGAGGACTGCATCCATACATCTCTGCAATGACTCAAAGAACTTATTAATAACGTCATCTGGAATGGCAAAGAAAGTGTTCTTGCAGGACTCCCAGAGTTCATCAAGATTCTTTGGATTCATCTTCAATGCTTCCTTCATCTTACCCCAGACATGCTCAATAATGTTCATGTCTGGTGACCGGGCTGGCCAATCCTAGATCACCTTAACCTTTCCTTTCAGGAACTTTGATGTGGAGGCTGAAGTTTAAGAAGGAGCGCATCCTGCTGAAGAATTTGCATTCTCCTGTGGTTTGTAATGTAATGGGCAGCACAAATGTCTCGATACCTTGATAATGTGAATGTTGCCATCCACTCTGCAGATCTCTCGCACACCCCCATACTGAATGTAACCCCAAACCATGATTTTTCCTTTACCAAACTTGACTAATATCTGCAAGAATCTTGGGTCCATGCGGGTTCCAATAGGTCTTCTGCAGTATTTGTGATGATTGGGATGCAGTTCAACAGATGATTAATTTTTATTATTTGTTTTTTATTTTTTATACTTGCCTTTTTTTTTCTTGTTTATGTAAAGCACTTTGAACTGCCACTGCCATATATATATATATATATATATATATATATATATATATATATATATATATATATATATATATATATACTGTATATATTATAGCAATACATACGATGCACAAGTTATCACACAAGTTAACATCTCCCTTTGTAAGATAATCATCGTAATGATTCTCCGTAATCATCTCTTGGTATCGCTTAGTACTCTTAGTATTAGGCTACTAATATGATTGACATGAGCAATGACAGCTGATATTTTAAATGTTCAAATTTAATATATTTATGATGAAAATATTTTTTATGATGAAAATATTAATATTTATTTTATGAATCTTATGAATACGGTGACGCAGTGGGTAGCACAATCGCCTCACAGCAAGAAGGTCGCTGGTTTGAGCCTCGGCTGGGTCAGTTGGCATTTCTGTGTGGAGTTTGCATGTTCTCCCTGTGTTCGCATGGGTTTCCTCCGGGTGCTCCGGTTTCCCCGCACAGTCCAAAGACATGCGCTGTTGGTGAATTGGGTCAGCTAAATTGGCCGTAGTGTATGTGTGTGAATGAGTGTGTATGGATGTTTCCCAGGGATGGGTTGCAGCTGAAAGGGCATCCGCTGCGTAAAACATGCTGGATAAGTTGGCGGTTCATTCCGCTGTGGCGACCCCAGATTAATAAAGGGACTAAGCTGAAAAGAAAATGAATGAATGAATGAATGAATCTTATGAATAATGCAACTTTACAGTACAATTAAACAGCAGTATCAGGCTTTATAAATTGCACACCATGAGGCATGATGGTAGATATTGTTGGTGGTAAAAAAAAAAAAAAAAGAACAGTCAAACAGTAAGTCATCACTTTCTGATAGTCTGAGAGTACATCTCTGTTCTCAAACAGCAGATGTTTAGGAAATTTGTTTACGTTTCATTTTTAGGCCAGATACCATCTAAGAACTCCTCAGATTCATTTCTTGGAGTTTATAATGATGAAGCCCTTGTGATAGCGATGAAAGCTGCACTCAATTTCCACGTGTCTGTGTTCCTGATAAAATGTTAATTTCCTTCCTAAAGCTTTTGCCTTCATTATCAAACCATTTGTCATTGCCGTTTCTCATTGACTTGATGTCTCATTCTCTGGATGTCTCACTCCCTCACACTGCCTATTTTTATCTTCTTATCTTTCCTTTCACCTTCTCACCGTTCTCTCTACTGTATCTTTTCCCACTTCTTCACCCCTTTCATCTCCGCGCTCACACCAGCCCGTCCCATATTATGACCAGCCTGCCTCTATTAGACCTTAAAACCCCTTTGTAATAAGAATTCAGTTGTGAGAGCCAGATTACGAGCTAGTGGAGCTCTCATCCAGGTCACCATCTCAGACTTGAGCGATCAAACAGAAGCTCTCCGCTGTAGACAGATGGGTGAAAGCACACAGGGGAAAGCACCTCAGACCTGAGATCAGATTAGCGTGTCAGGATAAGGAACCCGCTCCCTTTTTTTCCAGAGGCTAAATCGCTTACTCGTAGATCCCCCAGAGGCTGTAGGCTTTCTCCATAAGTGCTCAACGACACGAGTAAGCAAATGTTGCTGTTTGTGTAGGAGGGGCGATATCGAAATACTGATGTGCAGTTTAGCCTTGTTCCCCCTCTCAAGCACGTGCTGTTGCCAGTACGTACACACTGTAGATGGCACTCCAGAGCCTCTGAGGCGGTCTACGGGATGCCCCCCAGAGTCTCGGCACGGTGCTGCCAGCCAAATCTGCCAGCTTAGAGGGATTGTGCTAGGCATAAATGCCACATCGAGAGAGGTGTTTATACAGATACTTCAATTCTGACCTAAAAGCTTTTTCACAAAGTCACAATCATACACACCAATGTTTTATGCTTGGTTGATGGTTGATTAATGGTTTTATAGTGTGTTGGGGTTGCTGAAGTGTGAAGTGCATTGTTTGAGGTTATAGATGGTTGCTAGGGTCTCACCAGTCCTTTCCCTTCTTTTTCCTCTTGTTTCTGTTGTTGCGTTAAGGAAGACAAACCCTGTCTAACTGTGGTATTTTTGTTGTTGCCTGTTTCTGTGTGTGCACATTATCCGTCCGTCATTCATAGCCTATATCATTCCATTTCTCACTTACGTTGTTTATGAGGCTTGGACGAAGCGGACAGGTAAAAAGGTCACGTCACATACATCTTGCAACACATAGGACTACTTTTGTTTAGTACATCAGGTTAGGGGCGAGCGCCACCCCTTGTACTTTTTGGATAGATAGAGTAGATAGTTAGGACTCGGGAGACTCTTCACGTGTTTGTTATTTTGTTTCATATATTTAGTTGGTTAGATGCTTCTGGGGAGTTAGATATAGTTTGGGTTTTGTTCTTTTCATTTCTTTAGCGCTGCCACCGTCCCTTCTGCCAGCCCTCTTGTTTTTCCCAAGCGGCAACCTCCCGCTCTCCCTCGGGGAGCCAATACGGAAGTAACTAAAACTGCAATTCATCGACTTGCCTGGGGGGCTGGCTCCAGGAAGTCCAAGTGCTTTCTTTCTGCATTGGTAAATTGGCCATTTTTACAGCTGATAAAACATGTTTACAGCCTGGTACAAAAGATGGCTTTGGTGCATATAGCTATGATTACCCTTCATGACAACTCTGAGGGGGGTGAATTTTTTTTATAACTCATCCGTTTCGTTTTTATTAGGTTATATTAAGTCTGCATAATTAAGGGCGTGGCCACTTGAGTGACAGCTAGCCCTCGCTGGTCGCTGTCTCGTCACCTCAGCTGATTCTGGTTAATTAGCCGCTGATCTCGGCATATTCATCATATTTTTGTTTTGGTTAATGTTTCTTTACACAGTCATTTGCCTTTTGGAATTATTTCCTGCAATTATCAGATACTATAGCATGCTGTGTGCACTTAATTGTGCTTACAAACCGTTCAAGTTGTCTCCATTTCCCAGGTGAGTGAAATTATATACTTATATACCATCTCTATAAATGTATTTGTTTTATTTAAGATCATTTATAATTCTCTTTAGACCTGTAATGCTCTCCAGAATCTGACAGATTGATTAGCTAGGCTCTAGAACAGTCATCTGAAGCGTTGTCATACAGTGTTATGCCTGGATTTTATAAACAGCCTTGCATTTACTAACACAGACTATATTTGAAGTGTTTGGAAGTAATTCGCATTTTCCTCCTGTAGAAAAACGTCATAAGAACGATGTTTAGTGGCTCAATGTGTTACAACAGTGTTTTTAAAAGTCTAAACACTTTATTGATATAGTGTACAACCAAGCACGTGTGGTCAGAACACAAACGAGTCACAGGTAATGAAGTATTAAGCGTTTCTCCCAAAGTAAAAAGTCTGTTTTAAGCCAGGCCTAAGCACAATGCTGAGAATCAAGCATGCTACTGTAGCTCCTCTCACTCTCCGCCTCTTTGCCCTTATTTGGTATCCCGCGTTTGGTGCGATGACGCACTAACAAAATGGCGACGGTTGGCCGCGCCTACTTGTAGCTTTTTTTGCAGTGTTCAGAAACCTATGGGTGATGTCACGGATACTACGTCCATATCTTTTACAGTCTATGGTTTTTCCCCGTCTTTGTATTTGTCTCAGTGTTGTATATATTGTAAATATATGTTTTTGCCATTTTCTTTATTTTTGATTAATTCGTTTTTGTTTTTGTTTTACTTTGGGTATTTGACTGTTCACTGTTTGTATAAATTTATTTTAGTTGCACATAAATGTCAAACCCCACTTTCCCCTAGACAAACATCAGGGGTTTGTAACAGTTACTATGTGGATGCTGAAGTGTTTGATGCATTATTTGAGGTTCTAGGTGGTTGCTAGGGTGTTGCTGTGTGGTTGCTGAAGTGTTCTGAGTGTTTGTTGTATTATCTGATGTTCTGGGGTGCGTTTCCCAAACAACGATGTAACTAACAGCTGAACTGTCATAGTACGATGCATCATTTGGAAAAAGAATGATGTGGTGACGAGTGTTTCCCAAAACCCGTAGTTTCTCTGTCGCAGATCCATCGTTTGAACCACGTTAGTTTTAACGTGAAATGCCCATAGTGATGCTCTAAATGGGGTGATAACAACAACTTTAGTGAAGAACCCCATACTTTATTTGTGCAAATTATATTGTTGTACACGCACACTCATTTAAAAACAATCCAATATTAGTTTTTGTAAAAACATGCACTCGCTTTCCATATTATTTTAAATATATGTAAACGGCACATATAGGCCTTGTGTTTTCTTTACAGATATTATTGAGAATATTCCATAGTCTATTCTAAAACATAAATGGCCCTATTTTAACGATCTAGGCGCAAAGTCCAAAGTCCAGGGCGCAAAAGCATTAAGGGCGTGTCAGAATCCACTTTTGCTATTTTAAGGATGGAAAATTTCGCTTTGCGCAGTGGCGCATGGTCTAACAGCGTTGAGCTTATTCTCTTAATGAGTTATAGGTGTGTTTTGAGAATAAACCAATCAAAGTCTAATCTCCCATTCCTTTTAAGAGTCCGTTGCGTCGCACCGTAGTGCATTTGCTATTTACATGGCGGACTTTGTAAGTGGAAAAACTGAACTCTTCACTAGCGAGAAAACAGTTAAACAGACCATCTACAGTGCAAGAATGAGAGAATGAGCATCCTCATTCTTTACTTTCACTCTCGTGGATAAGGAAAGGTGTTGTACGCACAGACATCCATTAGCCTGCATAATTAATTTAGTTTGTTTTGCGCAAAGATTTGTTTCAACACTATTTCTTAATTAAGTTCTAATTTCCAACAAACAAACAAATGAACAATAATAATGAAGTGTGCTCAAAAAACTAATTTATATCCAAATACACATGCTATGCCCCATATGGTCTCAAAGCTGACAGGTGGGCAAAGCTAAGTTTGTTTTTAATAAAACTAATATAAATATGCATATAATAAATAATACTGCTAATAATAATAACATTATACAAAAGCAAATTGTCATGAATAAACTGAAAAAGCCCCCCCGAGATGAAGGCATGAAGGCAGTAGTTTTATATGTAGGCTAGAAAGTAATTATTTTTGTAATATTTTAATCCTTTAATTCTTTTTCATTTGTAAAGATATTTGCGTATTGCTGTACATCCTGTGTGTATTAAGCAATGTTTAAGCGAGGCGCACAACTAACGAGCTCTGCTCTGGACTTTAGACCTCCTCTTAGCTGGTCTATTAAACAGTCTATTGTAGTTTCTCAAAATAGCAACGCGCCAGCAATGCGCCTCAACACACCTCCTTTTTAGACCAGAACGCCTATGGGCGCACATATGAGCGCAAATGCATTTGCTATTTAAACAGCATGGTGCAAAACATCAAAATGACTCTTGCGTTGAGCTGAAACTAGCAAACAACAATTGCGTCACGCCTTGCTCTGCCTTGCGCCGGGTGTATGATAGGGCCCAAAATCACTTACAATAGCTAACACGTATTCTAATATCATATATAAACCATATAAATAAGTAAATAATGAGGCTATTTATTAAGAAATAAAATGTAATATTTATAATTTATTAGGAAATGAAAAAAATCCTACTTTAATAATAATATTAATAATATTATTGATGATTATAATTATTATTATTAGGTAGGATATTGTTTATTTATTTATTTATTTTTGAAAAGTCTACTTTTACAATTTGACACATGCAAACCACTGCAGAAATGTTCTAACCCACAGGCCCATGTCATATACAGTACAGATACTAAATAAGCTACTATAAATTAAAAGCATTAACGTATGCTATGTTTTTTGTTTTCATAAGCTTTGGACACATAACATAAATTCTGCGTTTAAATAATAGGTCACCTATAGCTTTCGTCATGAGCCACGGCTGTGTTCAAAATGACATCAATGTTTTCAAAGTGCACTGCGAAGGGAGCGCAATTGTAGACATGAAGATTGCTAAAACTGAACTTTAAAAATACTTTGAAAGCAATTTGGTTTCTCTTAAGAGAGATTACCTTAATCCTTTAAAAAAGATAATTCCAAGTTTAAATGTTAGAATGTTCTAAATGAATAGGGCATAGGGGGGCATAACTGGGAATAGAACACAGCCAGGAACCATGTTTCTAACTACAGCTCCAGAGGTGTAGTTGCAAGCGTACAAGTTTGTGACGCAGTTTGCGAATGTTCTTTGGAACGACGGATTTGAGAAACGCCAAATCAAAAAACTATGTCTGTAATGACGGAACTTAGTTGGCTAACGATGGTTTTCAGGAACGCACCCCTGGATGGTTGTTATGCTATGTTGTTGCTGAAATGCTCTGGATGTTTGTTGCATTATTTGATATTCTGGGTGGCTGTTAGGGGGTTGCTATGTAATAGCTCATTTGTGTGTTTTTGTTTGTATTTTTACACTTGCTATATTGTTCTGGTGTTATAGTGTTGCTGTGTGGTTGCTAGAGTGTTTTCATGTGGTTTTACATTGACTACGTTGTTTTGGGTGGTTGTTTGGGTGTTACAGAAGTTTGCTAGATTATTTGATATCCACATAGTAGTAGCAGGTCAAATGAAAAGCTTTGGGACAGTACCAGCTTTCACCATGAGTGCTTGATAACACGAGGAAGGCAAATGGTGTTTGTGCCCATTGTTTAGCATGTAGTTAAATGGTTAAAAGGTGTTCTGGGTAATCGCCATGGTCTAGATATTCAATATGTTTGTCAAAGTGTGATAGGGGGTTTTTTAGTATGTTGTGAGGTGGTTACAAAGATCTTTTGGATGTGTTGCTTAAAGGTTGATTAAAGTGTTCTGAGTTTTATTTATATGTGGTTTCTAAGGTGTACTACTAGGTTACTTTGGTAAGGGCAAGCATTTCCTAAGGTGGTCTGCGTGTTTAGACTGTTGTTTAAAACTCCTGAATGGTTCCTAAATTGGTCTATATATATATATATATATATATATATATATATATATATATATATATATATATATATATATATATATATTTTTTTTTTTTTTTTTTTTTAAGAAGGGTAAGTTGCTAGTTATGCTAGTAGGCTGAAGTTTCTGGCATCTTCTCTTTCCTCTGTCTGACTTTTTTTCAATTCATCATCTTATCATCCACCGGGTGAAAATGATAGGCCTTGTCACTTAGAAAATATAACAGCACATCTCTCCTCAACAAGCCACACAATTTACGGCATCATTCACGCCTTTAGCACAACATGCTAACAGCTAGTGGTTTTTCCAGGAGTGTTCTCCATCCCCCTCTAAAAGTCATTCCAGCTTTCCTTTCTAAAGTGTCTAGATGTAGAACATGTGGTCATCCATCAGTGCTTCAAGGGGACCTTCAGATATCAGATAATAAAGCTCAGAGCTTTAGAAGGAAGAGAAAGATTTATAGCGCACTCTATGAGAGTGCGACAGAGTGCTGTAGGTGTCAGCAGGTAAAGGATGTGTATTGTATCTTTAGAAAAAAGTACTGTGATGTCACCGTGCTACTATGATGTTAACTTTGTCTACAGTTGAAGTCATAATTATTAGCCTCCGATTATTATTTTTTTCTGTTTAACGGAGAGAAGATTTTCTCAATACATTTCCAAACATAATAGTTATAATAACTCATTTCTAATAACTGATTTATTTTATCTTTGCCATGATGAGGGTAAATAATATTTTACTAGATATTTTTCAAGACGCCTTGATCTATACAGCTTAAAGTGACATTTAAAGGCTTAACTAGGTAAATTAGGTTAACTAGGCAGGTTAGGGTAATTAGGCAAGTTATAATGATGGTTTGTTCTGTAGACAGTCGGAAAATAGCTTAAAGGGTCTAATAATATTGACCTTAAAATAGTATTTAAAAAATTAAAAACTGCTTTTATTTTAGCCGAAATAAAACAAATAAGACTTTCTCCAGAAGAAAAAAAATATTATCAGAAATACTGTGAAAATTTCCTTGCTCTGTTAACATCATTTGGGAAACATTTAAAAAAAAAAAAAAAAGAAAGAAAATTTCAAAGGAGGGCTAATAATTCTGACTTCAACTGTATATGATAGAGCCATATTACAGACCATAGTATTTACATGATGTATAGTAGGAAAACACTGCATAAATAATTTTCTTAGGGTTCTTGTCTTGTTTTAGTTCACTGAAAATGAAAATTCATTCTATTTACTCAGCCTCAAGTGGTTAAACCTTTGAGTTTATTCTTTTGAACGCAAAAGAAGATACTTTGAAGAAAGCTGAAAATCTGTAACCACTTATGGAAAAATAAATACTATGGAAGTCAATAGCTATGTTTCCCTCCACCTGTTTTTATCCGCAAAAAAATGTATGCGCATAACTGAGTAAGATCATTTTTTTTTATTTGATAGGAAAAGATGTGCATAAACTACGATGGAAACACTTTTACCGAACAAATTCCAGAATGTGCATTAAAAAAAGTCATGTGATTTTTGTTATAAGAGATCATGTGATGATCAAAATGTGTGTGAATGTACAAACTAGCAGGATGAGCACATTGTAAAACATCTGAAATGTTGTTTTGGTCACGTCTTAATCATTTCAATATTAGTGTTGTTATATTATTAATGACCTCCAGAACTGTCAACCAGAATGCCACCATGCGTTCATTGCGTGTCGACATCGTCTTCTGAGGTGCAAGTCATTTATTAATTAAGGAAAAGATTCACGCAGATTCTCCTACCTCAATAAATTACATTTTTACTGTTGATATTTGGCGCCAGTTAAACAGGAAGTTGAAATTTTTGTTCGCTTTGACACATTGGATGGAAACGGTGCTTTATTAGCACGTATTTTATGCGATATTCCAGTTTTGTGCATTCATTTTATTCATATCTTTGGATGGAAACTTAGCTACTGGTTACAGGTTTACAGCTTTTCACAAAATATCTTCTTTCCATGTTTGAAACAAGTAAATGGGTGAGTAAATGATGACAGAGTTTTCAATTTTAGGTGAACTATCCCTTAAAAAACATGACTTAACCAAAACTACAAGCATTGATTAGATTTGTTTTATACTGTATGTATGTATTTATATATATTTTTAATTTGTTGGGGGTAAATTTTGATTTATTTTTCACCATTCTGATTTTGATATAATTCTGCATAACATAATCTCATAGTTTTGTGTTTATAAGTCCAAATTTTTACATACAAAGTCAAAAAGTCATAATTCTAAATGTAAATTTAGAAATGCAGTTGATATATAATATGTAGGGGAAAAAAAGTGTAAACTTTGAGATTTTGGGCACACCCTTTTAAATATCTATTTTAAAATATCTATTTTAACGATGCAGGTGCAAAGTCTAAAGCGCATGTCACAAAAGCATTAAGGGTGTGTCCGAATCTACTTCTGCTATTTTAAGGACAGAAAAATACAGTTTGCGCCACGGCACATGGTCTAACAGGGTTGTGCTTATTCTCTTAATGAGTTATGAGTGTGCTTTAAGCATAACGTGCATTAAACCAAGCAGAGTCTCATCTCTCATTCCCTTTAAGAGTCTGTTGCTTCGCACCATGGCACATTTGCTATTTACATGGTGGACTTTGTAAGTGGAAAAACTGAACGCTTCACTGACGAGAAAACAGTTAAAGAGACCATTTCCAGCTCAAGGATAAATAACGAGCCTCCTCCATTCGACCTCTTTACTTTCTTTTTACTTTACCTTTACTCTTTACTTTACTCCTTTACTTTTGTGGATAAGGAAACAGTGTTGTTCACACTCCACTGAAAACATGCATTAGCCTACATATTTAATTTATTTTCTTAAGGGTAATGATTTGTTTCAAAACTATTTCTAAATTCAGTTCTAATTTCCAGCAAACGAATAAATGAACAATAATAATGAAGTTTTTTTTTGAAAAACTGAGTTATATCCAAACACACGTCCTATTCTTATGCCCCATATGGTGATGCAGACGTCTCCAAAACCCGACAGACGGACAAATCTGAACATGTTTTTATTAAAACAAATATTAGTATGCATGTAATAAATAACACTGCTAATAATAATAACATTATACAAATGCAAATTGTCAAGAATAAACTGAAAAAAGCCCCCAGAGGTGATGGAGGCAGTGGTTTTTATAGCAAATAATAATTTTTGTAATATTTTAATCCTTTATTTTTTTTCATCTGTAAAGATATTTGTGTATTGCTGTACATCCTGTGTGTATTAAGCAATGTGTAAGCGTTTGGACCTATATACTGTAGGTGCATATCTAACGCGCTCTGCACTGGACTTTAGATCTGCTTTTAGTTGGTCAATGGTGCAGTCTATTTCAGTTAACCAACAATGCGCCTTAACACACCTCCTTTATACACTGGCACACCCATGAGTCCACAAAGTGACACAAATGGATTTGCCATTTAAACAATGTGGCGCAAAACATGAAAATTACTGTTGCGCTGGTCTGAAAATAACAACAAATCATGCCAAACACATCTTGCACCTCATTGCACCCAGTGTATGATAGGGCCTTAATCTTAAAATTGCAATGAAAGAAATAGAGAATTATGAAAATATAACCTATGATAGCATAACTAGAACATACCTTTATAATACAGTGTAATTTTGGGGGGATTTTTGTACTATTAACAATTTCCCTGTAAAGAACAGTATCCCATTCTTCTACTATGAAATTGCAACGATTGACATTAAAATCAAGGTATGGTTTACCCTTGCTTGGTTATATCGTTCTCTCAGTGCCTGTCTGTTTTTCCTCTCAGACTGACCATCTCTTGAGGACAAAAGGGGCAGGTGACATTTTCACCTGTGCTGGCAGCTGCTGCCGGGCACACACTGACTGACAGCAGCTGTAATGGGCATTTCAAGGTGGCATTTTCCTTTCTGTCTTACTGGCTTAAGAGCGGATAAAAGAAAAGAGAAAAAATGTGAAGAAAAGCAAGTTCATACTAAATGACGTGGCATCATGATGCAGACTGTTTGGCTTGCGGCCCATACACGCCATCAGCGGCAGTAATCTCTTCTTAACAGTAAGGTAAATAAATGTACAATCTCTTTTTTTCTATCTGAGTTTTACCACAGGGGTTGTGACCTTTTATGCAGTTTTGAAACATTGTTCAAGTTCAACTAAATACTGTAAATACCGTGAAAAGTGTGTTGGAGATGCAAGAAAGTTGCGTTATTTGCAGAATATTGCATTTATGTCTTTAGTTGTTGTTACATGCTGCATGTTTACAGACCAACAATTAAAAACTAGTGCAAATGGAAAGTCTGAATGGCCCTAAAACCTGGAAAACACCAAAGTAGTAATGGTAATGAAGACCAATTGTGTTGTCGACACACTCTTGCATTCACACACTAAGACCGATTTCATTTATTCATTAATTCAATCTCCTTCGGCTTAGTCCCTTTATTAATCAGGGGACCACAGCAGAATGAACCGCCAACTTATCCAGCATATGTTTTAACTCAGGAAACACCCATACACTTTCACATTTACACACATACACTACAGCCAATTTAGTTTATTCAATTCACCTATAGAGCATGTCTTTGGACAATGTGGGAAATCGGAGCACCCAGAGGAAACCCACGCAAACACTGGGAGAACATGCAAACTCCACACAGAAATGCCAGCTGTGAGGAGACAGTGCTAACCACTGAGCCACTGGTCGCCCTGACTGGGATTCAGAATCATCGGTTTTAACCTAATTGGTTCAATGTTAATTTACCTATAACTGCGTCCGTAAGAGAGATCAGGGTATCTTATGCACCCCGGATCACCCATTGTATTCTGTGTTTCAGCTGCTGCCATCAGGAAACGTTTTAGAGTTTCTATATGCAGGACAAACAGAATTTTTTTTTTATTGTGGTGGCCATTAAGTTATTAAATGAGTCCAGTGGGGAGGGAGATGCATCTAAAAAAATGAAATTGATACAGTAAAATTGATTTACTGTATGTTTTACGGTAAAAATTTGTTAATGTGTACATGGAACATTGTCTGTGTTATGGCACTTTGCTGCAATTTTAAGTTTCCCTAAATGGGATAATAAAGTTGAGTCTGCTATTAAAGTGCATATAGCACTTTGAAAATGTAGCATCTGTAATGTAGATGTACTTTCCTTCAGTAGAACATAAATTGTTTTTTTTAGCTAAAATTGTGGGTTCTTTGTGATAGGGTTGCAGAGTTTATCAGTACTATGGTAGTATCGCAATACTATGGCTCCAAAATACTGGCGGTGCCACTGCAGTTTGTAGACGGTAGTGTCATCATTAGCAGTCTATCTACAATAGATAATGTTGAATGTGGAAAAGTCACTAAAATGCTCACACGTTTATGCAACAATAGACCATTTTATTTGAATAGTCTGTGGAGCCCTTTATGGTTGCAAGTTGCTGATGTTTTCTGACGTTTCAAACGCACATCTGAATCGGTTCATTTCAGTTTCTCTCAATATGATTTAGTAGCTACAACAACTGTGACAATCTCTTAAAAAGAACGACTCCCAAAGTGAAATTTTGAATTACTTTGGATTGTTACCTGATAAGACTGAAAAATAGATGAAAAACCCAAAATAGCAACAGGAAACATTGAAACTATTTTTGACCACTTCATATATCCTAATTTTGTTGGAAAAATGCTCTTTTTGTATCAAATTTCATTTGGTGTCATTTGTATCTTTATTTTAATGTTATCTACAAAATAAACAAAAAGAATGAATACATTTTAAGTGAAGTGACGTGCTAACATTGCTTTTTTTTTATCATAAGAGAATTATTAATTAAATTCAAGACCTATTATAACATGTAAAACATAATATTTCTGACAATTTTCTTTATAATTTGATTTATGAATTACAGTATCGCAATACTACTTGGTATCGTAATACTTCAGCTGGTATAGAATCGTAAGATGAAGTAATGGTAACCCTACTTTGTGATTCATAAAATGAATACTGGCACTTTTAGAGAGTAAGTAAATAAATAAACAAACAAAGAAAATTTGATACATGAGATACCTCACTATATACAGGAAATGGAAATTGTTTGGTGTGTGTGTATGTATATATACAGTGGAAGTCAGAAATATTAGCCCCCTTTGAATTCTTTTTTCTTTTTTAAATATTTCCCAAATGATGTTTAACAGAGCAAGAAAATTTTCACAGTATGTCTGATAATATTTTTTCTTCTGGAGAAAGTCTTATTTGTTTTATTTCGACTAGAATAAAAGCCGTTTTTAATTTTTTAAAAGCCATTTTAAGGACAAAATTATTAGCTCCTTTAAGCTATATTTTTTATATATTTCTATATAATAAACAGGGGGGCTAATAATTCTGACTTCAACTGTGTATATATATATATATATATATATATATATATATATATATATATATATATATATATATATATATATATATTAGTGTGTGTGTGTGTGTCAAGGTTACTCCAAAAACTATTTTTATTAAATGAAGTCAAAAATAAAAAAATCACAATAAATAAAAAACTATATCTAACTGAAACTAACTGCAGTCAATGAAAAACTGAAATAAAATTATAATTAGCAAAAACAATGATTGTTTTCAGAATAAGCCAAAAAAATCTGACCTGCAGTTCAAAGAGGACCTGTAGATGGCGCTTTTACAGACAATGCATTTTCTTTATTTGCCTAAATCTTTTTTTATTTAAATTTTATTATTCTAAGCTATAAGTTGCATTTGTATGGTTTTAGGTTCAGTGTCTGTTCAAACTATTATTTTACTTTTATTAATGTGTGGTTTTCACAAGAGTTATCGTAACTATCGTTAACGCAACTTTGCTTCTGTCGACACAGGACGTGTTCTGTTAACTCTGCTAAACTAGAATTACTAAAACTGAAAACATAACAAAACTAAACAGAAATGTGTTCAAAAATAAAAACTAAACTAAAACGAGCAAAACCATTAATGAAAGGAATTAAAACTAAACTCAGATATACAGCAAATTCAAAACTAGTATCGAAATAAAAACCAGAATAACCTGTGTGTGTGTGTGTTCATATTTGGAGATACATGATGGTGATTAAAGATGACAGAATATTCATTTTTATCCCTTTAAGGAACTTCACCTTCATTTTCACAGCAAGTACATCAAATGAGCAAACTCATCTTAATTATGAAACTGTGCCGTGACGAGTCTGAAAGGAAAGCAGAGCGTTGGCTAATTTTCAAAGCCCCGTTTGCGTGATATTTAAGTAATCATCATCTTGTTTTGGTCAGCCATCACTGCTGTAGGTGTGTGTGTGTGACATCAGAAGCGCTGCTGGAAAAGGATTTTGATCTGGAACGTGTGATATAATCATGTCTGAGCTATATCTGGGAAGATAGCATCTCGTAACGTTCTGTGCATCAGCCGTGCTCATACATAATGAACCCACAGTGGAGAATTGCAGACACTCTTAAAAATGATTGGTCCTGCTGAGAGATATAAGAAAAAAAAGGGGACATGGAGGAGGGAAAAAAAAAGTGTGTTGACGGACAACACCATGAACAGGAAACACAAAATAATGCCTCTTTGCATATGTTCTCCGCGGGACATCGGCTTTGCAGATTTCTCCTTATTAATTACTTGGAGGCTTTGTGAATTCAGAAAGGAACAGAACAAAAGACATGGGTGATAATTATTAAGGGCTAACAGGTCCAAAACACCCTGAAGACACCAAGCGTAACGTGCAGTCCTACAGAAACACCACATGCTGTGAGGTGCATGTAGATTAAAACCATGAAAGCTGCATTTGTAACCCTGAAGGATTCTTTGAATATGTTACGCTTTGAAATGGTTGGTTTTTTTGGGGGGGGTTTAGTTATTATTTGTTAACTTGAAGGACAGTTCACCTGAAAAATAAACCATTTCCTCAACCTCAAGTGGTTCTAAACCACTTTTGAACACAAAGTAGATATTTTGAAGAATGTTCAAAATGAGTAGCCATTTGATGTTTTAGTAAAAAAAAAAAAAGAATAAAATACTGTGAAAGTCACTGTTACCCCATTTTTATTCTTCAAAAATATCCTCTTTGTTCACGTTAAGAATAGCTCACCTTAAATATGAACCATTTACTCAATCTCAAGTGGTTTCAAGCCACTTTTGAACTGTTGAACACAAAGCTGTTTTGAAGAATGTTCAAAATCAGCAGCCAACTATAACTTTAGTAAAATAAAATACTAGGAAAGTTACTGTTACCCAGTTTGCATTCATCAAAATATCTTCTTTTACGTTATTTGGTTGTTTAAAGGAGATCACCTAAAACATAATCCATTTACTCAACCTCTAGTGGTTCCAAACCACTTATGAACTGTTGAACACAAAGTAGATATTTTGAAGAAAGTTCAAAATCAATAGCCATTGATATCTTTAGTAAAACATAATAATAAAATACTGTGAAAGTCACTGTTACCCCATTTTTATTTGTCAAAATATCCTCTGTTATTTGTTCACTTTAAGAATAGCTCACCTTAAATATGAACCATTTACTGAACCTCAAGTGGTTTCAAGCCACTTTTGAACTGTTGAACACAAAGATGTTTTGAAGAATGTTCAAAATCAGCAGCCAACTATGACTTTAGTAAAAAAAATAATAAAATACTAGAAAAGTTACTGTTACCCAGTTTTCATTCATCAAGTTATCTTCTTTTATGTTACTTGTTTATTTAAAGGATAGTTCTCTCAAAAATAAACCATTTACTCAACCTCAAGTGATTCCAAGCCACTTTTGAACTGTTGAACATGAAGATATTTTGAAGAATGTTCAAAATCAGTACCATTTTAGGTCTTTAGTAAAAAATATTAATAATAAAATGCTAGGAAAGTCAATGTTACCCAGTTTGCATTCATCAAAATATCTTCTTTTATGTTATTTGGTTGTTTAAAGGACAGTTCACCTAAAAAAAAATCCATCTACTCAACCTCTAGTGGTTCCAAACCACTTATGAACTGTTGAACACAAAGTAGATATTTTGAAAAAGGTTCAAAATCAGTAGCCATTGATATCTTTAGTAAAACATAATAATAAAATACTTTGAAAGTCACTGTTACCCAGTTTTCATTCATCGCAAATATCTTCTTCTATGTTATTTGTTCATTTAAAGGATAGTTCACCGCAAGTATGAACCATTTTAATTGTACTTGGTTTTCATTCATCAAAAATATCTTCTTTTATGTTATTTGTTCACTTTAAGAATAGTTCACCTTAAATATGAAGCATTTAATCAACCTCAAGTGGTTTCAAGCCACTTTTGAACTGTTAAACACAAAATAGATATTTTGAAGAATGTTCAAAATCGATAGCCAAAATCACTGTTACCCAGTTTTCATTCGTCAAAAATATCTTTGTTATTTGTTTACTTAAAGGATAGCTCAACTCAAAAATGAACCATTTACTCAACCTAAAGTTGTTCTAAAGCCAGTTTTGAACTGTTGAACGCAAAGTGGATATTTTGAAGAATGTTCAAAATCGGTAGTCATTTTAGGTCTTTAGTAAAAAATAAATAATTAAAATACTATGAAAGGCATTAGTTACTGGTTTTCATTCATCAAAATATCTTTTTGTTTGTTATTTGTTCACTTAAAAGATAGTTCACCTCAAAAATGAACCATTTTCTCAACCTCATAATTCTAAACCACTCTTGAACTGTTGAACACAAAGATATTTTGAAGAACATTCACAATCTGTAGCCATTTGATGTCTTTAGTTACAAATAACAATAAAACACACTATGAAAGTCACTATGTTACCCAGTTTTCATTCGTCAAAAAATATCTTAATAATAGCTCACTTTAAGAATAGTTCACCTTAAGTATGAACCATTTAATCAACCTCAAGTGGTTTCAAGCCACTTTGAACTGTTGAACACTAAGTAGATATTTTGAAGAAGGTTCAAAATCAGTAGCCATTAATGCCTTTAGTAAAAAAAGAAAAATACTATGAGTCATCAGTTACAAAGATAAAAGAAATCAGTTATTAAAAATTAGTAATTAAAACTAGTATGTTTAGAAATGTGTTGATAAAATCTTCTCTTCGTTAAACATAATTTAAAACACAGGGGGGCTAATAAATCAGGAGGGCTAATATTTCTGACTTCAACTCTATATTAAATTTAAAGTTTCAAATGAAGTTCTAAACATGCAATAATTAAAGTATTCGTCTGGAAACACGGCTATTTAAATATTTCCCCCTTAAAATGACAATGACGAGCTCATATGGGGCTCTGGATATTTAATGCCTCGCTTTCAGCAAATGCGCTTGCTCGTCAAAATTCATGAGATTTAATTAAATGCACTTCTTTAACTGTCTGCTAACGGTGCTAAAAGCGATCCAGTGTCTTGCTCAAATCCTGCACGTGTCAAAACTGAGCAGTAATGAGTTTGTGAGTGATGAAGGTCACTGTTTCTCATAACGCTGAAGGTTATCGTGTCGTCTTAAGGGTTTATGGTTGTGTAAATGTTTGTGTGTGTGTTTGGATATTAATAGCTTGCTCTCTCAGTCTCTGTTGTGTTGTGTTTCTCCCCAAGGCCTGCGATGTGCTTTTTTCTGTTATTAACTGTAGAGAGTGTGTCTGTGTCGTCTTTGGGCTCCACCAGCTAATGAAGATGGATGGCACAGGCAAGATATATTTTAAATATCAGTGAGTGTGTGTTGGATGTCCTACAGGTATAAATGCTAAACATATGGAAGCCCTTGGGGTCCCAATTTAACAACCATGGGAGGGAGTCAAGAAAACTGTGTGTGTGTGTGTGTGTGTGTGTGTGTGTGTGTGTGTGTGTGTGTGTGTGTGTGTGTGTGTGTGTGTGTGTGTGTATACAATATATATGTGTGTGAATGCATGTTTGCTTTACTAAATTGTTTTGATCTATTCTATTTGAGCTTATAATATGAATTTAAACTATTATAATTATTCTACTTTTCGTCTTTTATTTGATCAATTGCATGCACACAATTATTCACAAACTGTTATTATGGAATTATTTAAATTAATAAGCAACTGAAATTATTTAATTAAAAAAAATATTATTTGAAAATATTTTTTATTTGACATGAATGCAAAATTCTGATATTATTAATTTTTAAATCAATAATAATAAAAAATAATATATGGTCAATTATATAGACAAATATATAATAAATTTTTATTATTATTATTCTTATTAAAATTATTGGTATTGTTGTATTTATTATTATTATTATTATTATTATTATTATTATTATTATTATTATTTTATTATTAGTATTATTTTTTTCTTGTTGTTGTTGTTGTTATTATTATTATTATTATTATTATTATTATTATTATCATCATCATCATCATTGTTATTTTTGTTGTAATTTTTGTAATAATAATAAATATTAATAATAATAGTAATTGTTCAATTATACAGACAATTGTATAATAAATTATCATTAATTTATTAATACCATTTCTGTTGTTTTTTGTGATAATAATAATAATAATAATAATAATAATAATAATAACAAAAATATATCTAAATATTTATAACTAGAACAGACAAAAAAAAATATTTTCTGCATTCTTAAAATAACCCTTCTGCACTGTTCACATTTACTACCCTTTTGTAATGTGAAACATCCACTAAATTAAACTGCTGTAAAAATGCATCAGATAAATATACAGGTGAAGTCAGAATTATTAGCCCCCCTGTTTATTTTTTCCCCCAATTTCTCTTTAATGGAGAGAAGATTTTTGAACACATTTCTAAACATAATAGTTTTAATAAATCCTTTCTAATAATCATTTATTTTATCTTTGCCATGATGACAGTAAATAATATTTGACTAGATATTTTCAAGACACTTCTATACAGCTTAAAGTGACATTTAAAGGCTTAAGGTTAAGGTTAACTAGGCAGGTTAGGGTAATTAGACAAGTTGTTGTATAATGATGGTTTGCTCTGTAGACTATCGAAAAAATATATAGCTTAAAGGGGCTAATAATTTTGACCTTAAAATGGTTTTAAATAATTAAAACCTGCTTTTATTCTAGCCGAAATAAAACAAATAAGACTTTCTCCAGAAGAAAAAATATTATCAGACATACTGTGAAAATTTCCTTGCTCTGTTAAACATCATTTGGAAAATATGAAAAAACATAAATAAATTCAAAGGGGGAGCGAATAATTCTGACTTCAACTGTACATATATTTTCTTTGCATTAATCTTGTAATCAACCTCAGTCCTGATCAAAACTGCTGAATGTTTTTAAAAAATTACAAGATTTTAACTCTAATTCCCAAATTCATAAATGATGTCACTAGTTTGGTGAAACACAAAATTACTTATTTTCAATATAGAAAGTATTTGTGGACTGGATTTTGTTTTACCTTTTATCACAGTCTTGGACATGTGAAAGATTAATAACAACACTGCCTTTGATGCATTGTTAGATTTTGTGCAGCATAAGATCATTTTTTCTCCCTAATTTACTGTTTGTGGCTGTTTTTGCGAGATACATCCGGCTGCAGACCCGCACATGTTTCAGCCTAAACAATCCAGGACACACGATCTAGGCAGGGGCAAACTATATATGGTTAGTGACGGATCAGTCTTTTCCTATTTTTTCTTGTTTAATGATGACTAGCTCCTTAGGAGCATTATTGCCACCTACTGTATTTCACACATATGGCGATCGAGACCGCCCATGACTGTGAACAGTTTAGGGTTTCCCATTTTAGTCATTATTTCATTATTATATCGTAATGATCATTTTAACATCTGTGCAGTTTTGGTACTCATATTATATAAATAAAAATAATTAATTAAAACACTAATGACTCTTATTTGATTAAGCAAATAAATACTATTCCATAGCTTGAGTAAAATATTAATATAGTGTTATTAAATGTAAAATGATTTTTATTGCATATAAAGATGTATTATAGCCTATACATATTAACTTGCTATTATTTTCTTCATTATAATGAATCCATTATATAAATTAAACCTGTGCAATTTAGATTGCTTGTATATCTCAGAAAAATGTTTCAGCAAAGCCATCAAACATGTGTCTGCTATATTGACTCTGTCAGATAAATAATGACTGATCATCTATGATGACAGATAGAAAACTGTTCAGTCTATTATACTGAAGTATATTATTCAATATATTATATCAGAAACAACGTTCACCCGTCAATATATATAAAAATATATTAATGACGAGGTCCGAGAAGACGTTAATAACATTAACATCCATCGCAATCAAATATAGTTCGCCCCAGGCTAGATTGTATGTCCTGGATTGTTTGTGCTGAACCTTGTGTGGGTCTGAGGTTCTGCAGCTGGATATTATTGTTTTTTTCCCCATTGACTTCCATTATAACCACATTTTTTAATTGAAAAACCATAACATCATATAATCATGCATTCTTGATTGTTAATGGTTTTTCCTGTGGGGAAGAGATAAAATTAGTAATTGGTACTGTTTAATTTGCTGTTATATTCCATATAAAATCCAAAAATTCAGTTTTTTTTTGCACAGGCCTATCTAAAGGGTTAATGGTGCAAACTGATGATCAACAGTCAAAATTAAAAATGTTACCTCTTTCCAACAGGGAAAACCACCAACTATCAAAAGTGCATATTTATATGGGGGTTATGGTTTTGCAATAAAAAAATGAGGTTATAATGGAAGTCAATGGGGCAAAAACGGCAACAAATGCTGCACAAAAACTAACAATGCATCAAAGGCAATGTTGTTATTAATCTTTCACGTGTTCAAGACTGTGATAAAAAAAAAATCAGTCCACAACTATTTTTTTTTTATATTCAAAATAAGTCATTTTGTGTTTTTTTTTTCACTTAATCAGTGTTATCATTTATGAATTTAGCAATTAAATAGTAAAAATCCTGTAATTTTCTGGATTAAAACATCCCCAACAGCACAAGAGGAATAATAATAATAATAATAATAATAATAATAACATTATTATTATTATTATTATTATTATTATTATTATTATTATTATTATTATTATTATTATTAGGTAATTTTAAATAGTATTATAAAAATAATAACCTTAAAAGATATACACTTAATATTCAGAAAAAGTAGTTTATTTATATTGGATGTTTTGTTTTTATTATTTATTTATTATATAAATTTTTGTTATTTCAATAATAACTGTCATAAATGTTATTTGCTCACTGACAATGCACATTTAATGTTACTGAAAATGTAAATGTATAAAATTGCAAGTACTCTCATTAACACTCGTCTCACTTAGCACCACTGACCTCCATTTTCACGCAACAAAGGTTATAAATTAGCCACATTAGCTCTGAAATTAGCCACAATGAAGGTTCTTTAAGAAAACAATGGCTCTCTATGAACTCATTCCCACCACGTCTGAAGAGGCTTGCCGGTTCTCTTAATTACACAAAAGAAAATGTTATTGTTCTGCTCTTTCGTAAGTCCATTAAAAGGGCACTGAAAAAGTCATCCTGGTGTTTATGACGCAACTCTGCTTCAGGTGTTCAGATGCCAAAGTGAATTTTCAGTAAAAAGCAGTTTGTTAATATTGTTGGCTCATGTCGTTTTGTTGAATCAGTCTTGGCGTGAAATGCCTTAAGAAGGAGCTTCCTGAAAGCAACACAAGCGCTCACAAACAGGCCTTTCACAACGATCTGACACTTGTTTGTGTGTGTGTGTGTGTGTGTGTGTGTGTGTGTGTGTGTGTGTGTGTGTGTGTGTGTGTGTGTGTGTGTGTGTGTGTGTTTTCAGCCGCTGATCTCAGGTCTTCTGTCGCACTTTACTTTCAGACACAAAGAGGTCAGAAATGAGGATTCAGAGCCCCGTCAGCAAACGCCGTCCACACGCATGATGTGTCACTATCCCTGAAGCTCAAACACTGAAACACGCTTGGCTTTATTTCACCTGCAGTCTCCAACATTACTAAAAGCACAAGCTCAGGAACATTCAATTAAAAAAAAAAAAAAGTTAATACAAAAAAAAAAACAATAATAAAATATGGATAACTGAAATAATTTTTTAGTTCCACAGGCTTACTGACCATATATTATTAATTCTGAACTATGTTTGCGAAACTAAATGGAACAGAGCAGAACGGAACTGAACTAAACTGAACCAAACTGAGTGGAACTGAAATGAAACTGTAGCTTAGCTAAGCAAAACTGTAGCTTAGCCAAGTAAAAGCTAAACAAAACGAAACAAAGCTAAACAAAACAAAGTTAAACGAAATGAAACTAAGCTAAACGAAAAGAAATGAAAATGAAACTAAACTGTAGCTTTACAGTTTTTAGCTAAGCTAAATGAAACTATAGCTTAGCTAAGTGAAAAGAAACTGTAGCTTAGCAAAACAAAACTGTAGCTTAGCTAAACGAAACTGAAACTTAGCTAAACAAAACTAAATGAAAATAAGTTAAACGAAATGAAAATAAGCTAAAGCATAGAAACAAAACTGTAGCTGAGGTAAAATGAAATGAAACTGTAGCTTAGCCAAGCAAAATGAAACTGTAGCTTAGCTAAGTTAAAAAAAACTGTAGCTTAGCGAATCGAAATTGTAGCTTAGCTAAACAAAACAGACACTAAGCTAAACGAAACTGAAGCTAAATGAAATAAAACTAAGCTAAAGGAAAGAAACAAAACTATCTTAGATAAAATAAAACAAAACTGTAGCTTAGCTAAATGAAACTAAACTGTAGATTAGCTAAACAAAACTGTAGCTTAGCTAAACAATACTTAAACTTAGCTAAACGAAACTGAAGCTAAACGAAATGAAGCGAAGCTAAATGAACCTAAAGCTAAATGAAATGAAGCGAAGATAAACAAAACGAAGTTAAAGAAAAGAAACAAAAATGTAGCTTAGCTAAAATGAAACAAAACTGTAGCTTAGGTAAACAAAACTGAAACTTAGCTGAACGAAACTGAAGCTAAATGAAATGAAGTTAAACGAAATGAAACTAAGCTAAAGGAAAGAAACTAAACTATAACTTAGCTAAAATGAAACAAAACTGTAGCTTAGGTAAACAAAACTGAAACTTAGCTAAATGAAACTGAAGCTAAACGAAATGAAGCAAAGCTAAATGTAATTAAAGCTAAAAGAAACGAAGTTAAATGAAATGAAACTAAGTTTAAGAAAAGAAACAAAACTGTAGCCTAGCTAAACGAAACTGAAACTTAGCTAAACGAAACTGAAGCTAAGCGAAGCTAAATGAAATGAAGTTAAACGAAATGAAACTAAGCTAAAGGAAAGAAACAAAACTATAACTTAGCTAAATGAAACTAAACTGTAGCTTAGCTAAATGAAACTGTAGCTTAGCTAAACGAAGCTGAAACACACAGTAGATAAAACTTAAGGTAAACGAAATGAAGTGAAGCTAAACGAAAATGAAGCTAAATGAAATGAAACTAAGTTAAATGAAATGAAACAAAGCTAAAGGAAAGAAACAAAACTGTAGCTTAGCTAAATGAAACGAAACTGTAACTTTGCTAAACTAAACTGTAGCTTAGCTGAACTAGCTTAGCTAATTTGTAGCTTAGCTAAACTAAACTAAACTAACTTGGCTAAACTAAATTTTAAAAAAACTTGCTTAGTTAAATTAAATTCAGCTGTAGCTTAGCTAAACTAAATGAAACTGTAGCTAAAATTTATTTTAAAAAACATTAAATATAACATTCATTTCTCTAAACAGATTATGAACATAATAATTGCTTGATTGGTTGCACAAATTACAATTGAAAAAAGTGCTTGGCAGATAACGAGATACATTTTGGACTATATGTCTAAAAATAATTAATAAAAATTATAAATAATTGTAATTAATTAATGTAATTAAACTTAGTTAAGTAACAACTTACAAGTAGTAAAAGTTCAGAATGTTGAGTTCAACTAATAAAACAATGTCAAAATCTATAAAAATAATACATCATTTTAAAAATAAATACAAATAAGTAAATAATTAAATAAATAAAATTACTGTAACTCAGAACATTCTGGACCTTGTCTAAAAATCTTTATAGAAATAATACATAATTTAATAAACACTGTAAGTAGTAAATATTTTATTAGTTGAGTTTAGAACATTCTGGACAATGTATAAACAATTAATAAAAACAAATTATTTTAATAAGAATAAATAAATAACATTAAGTTCAAGCTCATTTATTTATAAAGCATATTTAAAAACAGCCACAAGACTGATCAAAGTGCTGTACATAAAACAGAGTAATATTTACTAAACATATAAGGATAATAAAGAAATAAAACCAAAAGAAATAGTAATAATAAATAAACAAACAAACTTGCTTTAAATAGTAAAGGTTTTCTTAGTGTTCTGGTCAAATTCCCTCCATTGGCCCTTACTCATCATGGCCTCCCAATCATCCCCATCCACTGAATTGGCTGCATCACTGTCTCTCCACTCCACCAATAGCTGGTGTGTGGTGAGCGCACTGGCACCGTTGTCCAGTGGCTGCCGTCGCATCATTCAAGTGGATGCTGCAGACTAGTGGTGATGTGGAGAGACCCCTCCCCAATGATTGTGAAGTTCTTTGGGTGTATGGCCATACATGATCAACGCGCTATATAAATACACATTACATTACGTTACATTAGTTGAAAAAAAGCTGGATTTAATGGGAGAGATCCGTACCTTTTTTCAAACTTACAAACACTAAAATAACTCTAAACACAACCAGCAACACTGAATAAAGCAGTTGAATAAAGTCTCAATGTAGAACACACACAGTCAGAGGCAGGAGTGTAGTGTGTGTGTGTGAGTCTGGAAACAGTCCTATCAGAGTCTGCCTCTGCTCTTGAATACTGAAAGGCTGTACGGCCGTGAAAATGTGGAGAACAGAGTAGACAAACCTCCTACAGAGAGCCAGAACAAACCTTCAGAGGAAAACAAGCCCAGAGTAAAGCAGGACAGGACAGGCTTCCAGACACGCAACAAGATGTTTAGCTCTCTCAAATACCATTAAACACTCACTCAAACACTCCTATATACTGTGACTGTACTGTATATATCTTCATTATTATACTTTAGGAAATACCTATTAAGTCTGGAAACCATTTAGAGTCATATACGTGTTACATAATAATAATAATAATAATAATAATAATAATAATAATAATAATAATAATAATAATAATAATTTACATCTTTATAGCGCATTTCTGGACACTCAAAGCACTTTACACATTGGGGGGAATCTCCTCGTCCACCACCAGTGTGCAGCATCCACCTGGATGAAACGATTGCAGCCATGTTCCGACAGACCAGCTTATTGGTGGAGAGGAGAGAGTGATGAAGTCAATTATGATATGGGGATGGTTAGAAGGCCTTGATGGACAGAAGCCAGTGGGCAAATTTGGCCAGGATGCCAGTTTAGAGAAATAAAAAGGCACCCCCAAACATAATTTATGAAAATGAAAATCGTTTTTAAGAAGTACATTTTATTTTGATAAGTATAATAACAGAAAAGGCCACTACAGTATATGGAAAGTTTACTTTACTACCTTAAGTTCGTCATTACTTGCCCAGCACATTCAGTAAGTTTCCATTACAACAAATGAAATGGTCATTTTAGTATATAGGAAATAATTTAATTTAATTTAATTTAATTTAATATATTTTATTTATTATAGAAAAAATGTGTACTTATACAATGTGAAATTGTTTACAAGACCAATACAAATTAATGTTATATAAACAAACAATATAATAAAATTATAAATGTGTAATCAATTAGTTATATAATTAACAATTCAATATATTTTTGTATTTTATTTTTTATTTTTTTATTTTACAGAACCACATGTACTTGTTTATATTCATTCATTCATTTTCTTTTTGGCTTAGTCCCTTTATTAATTTGGGGTCGCCACAGTGGAATGAACCGCCAACTTATCCAGCATATGTTTTACACAGCGGATGCCCTTCCAGCTGCAACCCATCACCCATACATTCTCATTCACACACATACACTACGGATAATTTATCTTGCCCAATTCACCTGTACCGCATGTCTTTGGACTTGTGGGGGAAACTGGAGCACCTGGAGGAAACCCATGCGAACATGGGGAGAACATGCAAACTTCACACAGAAATGCCAACTGAGCCAGCTGAGGCTCGAACCAGCGACCTTCTTGCTGTGAGGCGACAGCACTACCTACTGCACCCCTTTATTTTATTTTGTTTTATTTTACAAAATAAATGTGTACTTGTACAATGTGAACTTGTTTACAGGACCAATACATATTAATGTTATATAAACAAAATAATAATAATAATTATTAAATTATAAATGTGTAACTAATCAGTTAGTTTTTGTATATTTTTTGTATATTATTTTATTTATTTTTATTTACAGAACCACATGTACTTGTTTATATATATATATATATATATATATATATATATATATATATATATATATATATATATATATATATATATATATATATATATATATTATTTAAGCTTCTTCTTTTTTTTTTAAATACAAAAACAGTGCAAAGGAAATCCACTGGTATAAACATAGCAACTCCAGTGATAAATCAGAAAATAAAAATAAATAAATTAAAGTGAATAAATAACAAACAAATAGGGTATTTACCAATCAAAGCAATCATAATATTCAAATGTAATTATCAGAGTATGATCAGTTGTTCCAATAAATCATTGGCATAGCACTAATCAGTTTTGAGGAAATCCAGAAAAGGTTGCCTTACAGTGGGAAATTGGTGTTGAGATTTTGGTTCCTAGGAGCGTATCCTCTCAAGCTGAATGACTTGATTCACCCATCCACTCTTTAACACATGGAGGGTCGGAAGTTTTCCAGTTTAAAAGTATTCTTTTTTTGCAAGAGTTAGGCTCATTAAAAGGGGACGTTGCTGGGACTTTGGAAAAGTGTCTAATGTCTCAGAATAGAACCGCATGTACTTGTTTACAGGACCAATACATATAAATCCTATATAAAAAGTCTTTAACTATAAATTATATGTTATTAAATTATAAATGTTTAATCATTTAGTTATATAATTACAATTATATACAGTTTAACATGTATTATATTTTTGTATATTATTTAATTTTATTTCAGTTTATTTTCTTTAACTTTATCATCTTTCTTCAGAACCATTTGTACTTGGTGACTTGCTCAGTACATTTCAGTCACACTTTACAATATGGTTTCATTAGTTAGTGTTGTATTTATTAAAATAAACTAAGAATGAACAATTGTACAGCACTGATTACAGTATTCAGCATTTACTAATGCATTATTAAAATGTATTTGTACATTGAAACAAAGTTGAATAAATACTGTAGTAAATGTATTCTTCATTGTTCATGTTAGTAAACGCATTTACCAGCATTAACTGCACTGTAAAACCCAACAGTCAACTTTATCAAATGTAGGTGAGTGTGGTTAGCTCAAAATTGACTGAAAGTTATTCTACTCATTTGAAAAGAGTTTTAAACTCAGTGTTGAAGGTAATGAGTTAATTAAATACCTCATTACTTCAACTTAAATGGAGGAAGTTCACAGTACTCATATAGATCAGTTTTTTTTTTTTTTTTTTACTCAAATGGTTTGTAGCAATCGGTTTCCTCAAATGGTTTGAGTTGTCTAAACTTATCGGGTTTCACAATACTCAGTTGGTTTAAGTTCTCTTCATTTATTGGCTTTTACTGGGCTCAGATTGCTTCGTCTACTCAAATGGATTAAGATCACAGTTTTTATTAGGATATGGTTTGAGTTACCTTAATTCTTTGAGTTTTACAGTGTACCAACATTTCTAATGCTAATTTTGTTCATTAAAATAATTATTTATCATTTTAATTTATTTGCCAAATGTTTCAGAATCAATAAACTTGTGAATCTAATGATATTATTTATTTACTTTATTTATATTTGCAATTTGTAGTCATTTTTTTCCAAAAAGGCCATATTTTAATGCTTTAAAGAGGTTTTAGTTCATTTATCACAAGTGCTATAATTTTTCACAGTCATTCATAATGATTCCCCGTGGGTATAATTACCCATTTAATTCCCAGTACAAACTTTCCATCAATAATTATATCAATATCCGCAAAATTAGCCTCTTCAGTACTTGCTATCGGATTGAAAGGAAACTAAGCAGCATCTCAGGTCTGTAGTAACTCATCCTGTATTGAATTTAAGGCTGAACGATATAATAAAAATCTAATTTCACCATAAAAGTTCTCATATCCAGATATATATCTCACGATATAGTACAGTTTCTGTAAATTTAATTAATTAATTATTGATATACATTGACCACATGTAAAGGACTATTTCTTTATTAGTAGTATTTTCTCAAAAATGTACTCCTTCAAGTGATCATGTTTTTCACTTTATTTAGAGCTTCAGGGCAAATGTTTAATTAAGAGAAACATAAAATAAATATTAATGAAATATTAAACACTTTTCAAAAATGAATGATTACATACCATGAAAAACAAAAATCGCTAAAATAAAATGCAAAATATAAACATTGGACTTTAAAGACTGCAATTTTCTTACAATGCTGTTATTCATGATTGCGTCTACATTTTAATGACGTGTTATAATGTGTTCATATAAATTATGAAAAAGTATTACTGTAAACAATGTATTTTGCGACACCATGAAACAAACGATTGACTCAAACGATGACGGCTTTTAGTTTTGTCCATACAATACAATATATGTCATTCAATATGAGTTATTCAAGAACGCTTGACGCCATTGACCCTACTGTAACAGTAACCCCTTTCACACATACAGACCTTTTCGGAAAATTACCAGCAATTTTTTCTGGAAAAGGATCATTTGTGAACCCTTTTTGAAAATATCGGTAAATTTGTTCCGGCAATTTTCTGGAAAGAGAAGTTGTATCATTACCGGTAATTTACCGGAATGCTGCTCTGTCTGAACGCTGAAGGAAAATTGCCGGAAAGAGCGCGTTCACGATAATAACGCACTGACATGAGACGTCTACTTCAGCCAATCAGAACATTCAGATGCATACACATCCATGTGGTTTATAAAAATAAAAGCCTTTGAATATCTTTCCAGACACATTTAGCTGTTAGATGTTAGTCAGATAACGCTTCTATGTTCCTTCTTAATGCCAACTGTGTAAAAAATTATCGATAAAATGCTTCTGATAAACCGCTGTTTGTTTACCTTCAAGCTCTGCTTCAGTTGCTTGACGTGAAGCAGCCGGTGAGAGCCAGCACACACACATAATGTACCGCCATGCGAAAGTGTTCCTCCATATGTTTTCATTGAAGTTGTTCACAATACTTATCCATCCACAGAATTTGTAATGTAGTCAAATGTGTAAACATTTAGCTGCAGTTCGCGCTTCTGCTGTTGAAGGTTTCTGGGGCAAAGCAGCTGCATAAATGCTAAAGCTTTAAATAAAAGTGAAACCATTAACAAAAGCCTGACCTCTTCTATGTTTACAAATACAAGCGCAGCCGTTTTGAGCTCATTTCTGGTTAATGATGTCAGAATTTACCGGTATTTTGGAATGGATGTGTGAATAGTAATTTCCAGAAAAAATCCTGAACATCCTCGCCTGTGTGAACAGTGCTTTTTTTAATTTACTGGTAAAGTCGTTCCAGAAATGTTCCTGATATTTACTGGAATCACTGTGTGAAAGGGGCAAGTGACTCCGGTGTTTGGACACTTAATAGCGTGCACTATATACTGTAAATGATTACCCCCGATGCTCAATACATACAGGTGCTCATTCTTCAAGGAAGTGTCCCAGTCTCCGTCTTGTTTGCTTCATAGTTTTTCCCCTCTGGCAAAGTTACTTATTCCTGCTCGTTCATGCGTGTTCATCGCAGCCTGTCAGTGTCACATTAATCAAACGTTGTCATCATCAGAGTTTATTAGCATGTGAAAGGTCACCGCTGTGTCTGCTGCTAATTGCTGGTGCAGTAAACAGTTGATTGATGGGCTGAAGACTGCACAGACTCGTTGAGTTTACGGCCCACTGAGTAATATTTAAAGATGGTTTTGACCCCGGCGTTGGGTCAAGTCTCAAAACACACTTGCAGCCCGTCAGTAAGGGGTGTGTCTAGTAAAGATGGTGGAGATTTGAAAAAGGGGCGAGGTCTTGCTGGGTTATTGGGGAGTGTTTGTTTTCGGGCTTTCAATTAACAACACTGTTTGGCAAAATAGTGAAATCTTTGCGTTTACCCTTTTCTATACTATTTAAACTTTTAGGGAAATGTATTTGCTGGCAGCTAGCTCTCTCCAACTCTCACATGGTCGCCCACTGAAACTAAGTCAGTACCTGGATGGGAGACCGCATGGGAAAGCTAGCTTGCTGCCGGAAGTGGTGTTAGTGAGACCAGCAGGGGTCGATCTGTGTGCGTCCTAACGCCTCAGTATATTGATGGGGACTCTATACTGCTCAGTGAGCGTCGTCTTTCAGATGAGACGTTAAACCGAGGTTCTGACTCTCTGTGGTCATTAAAAATCCCAGGATGTCCTTCGAAAAAGTGTAGGAGTTTAACCCCAGCATCCTGGTCAAATTTGCCCACTGGCCTCTGTCTATCATGGCCTCCTAACCATCCCCATATCATAACTGGCTTCATCACTCTGTCTCCTCTCCACCAATCAGCTGGTGTGTGGTGTGCGGTCTGACGCAATTTGGCTGCCGTCACATCATCCAGGTGGATGCTGCACACTGGTGGTGGATAAGGAGATTCCCCCCCAAAAATGTGTAAAGCGCTTTGAGTGTGTAAGGAATTATATTATTATTGTTATTATTATTATTATTATTATTATTGTTTAAATTAAGTTTAGATTTGTGAAATGGAAGTTGCTGAGACTTACAGTATGTCGATGTACTTTCTGAAATAAGATATTGAGTAGTGGGCGGGGTTTTCTTTTTGCGCATCACTCCCTCATAGCAAATTAATGGTAAGAGGGGCGTGGTTCAGAATATTGTGGCTAAAGCCGTCATACTGACCACTTATCGATACCGGTTATGTTAATATTCTTTTATCATTTGATGCAAAAGGACAAAACATACCAAATGCAAAACTTTACAAATACTTGTAAGCAAACAAAAGTACAATTGATGTTTTGTGACTGACTGTAAAGACCTGCTTTTTGTAAGGACACTGGATTTTGATTGGGAAAATTGAAAGGATTATGCACTGCTGAGAAAAACTGTGGAAACCATCAGAGAATATTTGAATAATTTTCATTTATAAATACTATTAAACATTATAAAAAAGCATTTAATTATAACAATTATAATCTGTACTTTTTAATGGGCTCTAGTGTGTTTTGGGACGTATTCCATTAAGATTGATCAGTTTTAATAGAATAGAAGGCAAATAGTAGGCAAAAAATATCACTAAAGACCCACAGAACATTTTCCATTAAAACCAATATCATTTCTATTGTAACCATTAAAACATTACAAAACTATCAGAACTCGTGGTAACACTTGTGATAGTTCAAGATCCAATTATTACTACTGGCCAATTGCCTGCCTATTAGCCTATTGACTGTTTATTAGTATTTATAAAGTATATATTCTGCATAATCTTATTCTATATTCCTAAACCTACCCACAACCTAAACCCAACTACTACCTTAATAACTATTAAAAAGCAGCAAATTGGTAGTTTATTGAACTAAAAGTCATAGTTAATGGCTTGTTAATTCCAAGAATTGTACTTTTAAAATAAAGTGACTAAACTTGCTCACAGTTCTGTCAGCTAAGAGCGTAAAACTGAGGCTACAATTCTCACAGGTTCAACAAATTTAGACAGAATACTGTAAAAAGTTTACCTTGTTCAATAAGTCTGTTTCTCCTCAAACAATCAGATGGTAGAATCAGAACTGGTGTTAACAACACCAAAGCACGGATCCGTCCTGCACAGTTTAGTCTTCTGTTGGTTCAATGGTGTGAAGGATATTTTTTACCACACTTTGGGCCCTTCAGTATGAGTTGATCATCATTTAAACACCACAGTAAACCTAAGTATTGTTTCTGACCATGTTTATCACCTTTATCACCACAGTGTGCCCATCTTAAGAGCTTCTTCCAGCATGTTTGTGAGGGAGCCGTAGGTGACGACTTGGAAACAGTGTGAATTCAATTGCTGGTGGTTTAATAAACAAACAGCAATACAATGTACATGCAGAGTCATAGTTGTAACCAGGCAATGTCGATACAAACGGTAAAGCAGTCCAAAACAGGCAAACGAAGCAGATCCAAAAATTATAACAACTATTACACAATAGGAAGGAGATGCTCGGTAAGGTAGTGGAACTGGCAATACTTTGCAAAGAGATTGTCTACACGGTGTATTTATATATATATATATATATATATATATATATGTTGGTAACAGAAAGTACCACAGAGGAAACGCATGGTCAATATTCTGGATAGAGCGCCCTCTGGTGGTGGGACGAATGAGTATCTGCCTCATTCATTACAATGTTAAAGTCCACGATAAAACAAAAAGTACTATGTTTAATTTGCTAGCGCACATTGTTATTGTTTAGGTAAAAGGTTTGCTTTAATAATCTTTATTCAAAGTCTGACCTTTTTCTTCTGTGTTTGGAATGGTGGTCCTTCTCTGCTGATGACAGCTTCAGCCACATTATTATTAGCCACACCTCTCTTACAGTTAGTTTGCTATGAGGCAATGATGCACAAAGAAAGCCCCGCCCCCTACTCAATATTCTGTTTCAGTTGGAAGTACATCAACATACTGAAATAAATTCCCAGCAACTGCAATCTCTACTACAAACTATTCTGAAGGCAAATCCTAGCAAAATTGGTAGAAAAAACGAACTGTTTGCATTATTAATAGAAATGATGACCCAAAAATTGTGACATTTTTCACAGTTCGAATCCAGTAAACAACAAATCTTGGAATAAAAACAAACTACCACATCCTATTAATCAAACACTGTCAGTCTGTTAGCATGTGAAAGGTCACCGTCATGATGGCTGCTGATTGTAGTGCACCGAACAGTCGATTTATCGGCCAATGAGCTGAAATGTGACAGTACGCCATGATGTACTAAATATTGATAAAGTCTTGACCCCATCAGCACATAAATAAAGCCAAATGGTTGGCAAAGCCAGCCGTACGGTGAGGGCTGCGCATGATTGACAGCTTCAGCCACAATATTTCTAACCACGCCCCTCCTACAGCTAGTTTGCTATGAGGGATTGATGTGCAAAATGAAAGCCCCGCTCCCTACTCAATATTCTGATTCAGTTGGAAGTACATCAACATACTGAAATAAAGTCTCAGCAACTGCAATCTCTACTACAAACTATTCCAAAGGCAAACTCTAGCAAAATAAGTCTAAAAAAAACGAACTGTTTGCATATTATTAATAAAAATGATGCCCCAAATTATGCTGCACATTGACATTTTTCACTGTTCAAATCCAGTAAACGACAAATCATGGAATAAAAAACAAACTACCACATCCTATTAATCGAATACTGTCAGTCTGTTAGCATGTGAAAGGTCACCATCATGATGGCTGCTGATTGTAGTGCACCGAACAGTCGATTTATCGGCCAATAAGCTGAAATGTGACAGGACGCCATGATGGACTAGATATTGATAAAGTCTTGACCCCATCAGCACATAAATAAAGCCAAATGGTCAGCAAAGCCAGCCGCACGGTGAGGGCTGCGCATGATTGACAGCATCAGCCACAATATTATTAACCACGCCCCTCTTACAGTTCATTTGCTATGAGGGAATGATGGACAAAGAAAGCCCCGCCCTCTATTCAATATTCTGTTTCAATTGGAAGTACATCAACATACTGAAATAAAGTCTCAGCAACTGCAATCTCTACTACAAACTATCCAAAGGCAAACTCTAGCAAAATGGGTCTAAAAACGAGTTGTTTGCATTATTTAGTAAAAAAAATTGACATTTTTCACTGTTTGAATCCAGTAAACAACAAATTTTGGAATAAAAACAAACTACCACATCCTATTAATCAAACACTGTCAGTCTGTTAGCATGTGAAAGGTCACCGTCATGATGGCTGCTAATTGCTAGTGCACTGAACAGTCGATTTATCGGCCAATGAGCTGAAATGTGACAGGATGCCATGATGTACTAGATATTGATAAAGTCTTGACCCCATCAGCACATAAATAAAACCAAATGGTCTGTCGCATTCTGTCATACATCCTTATCAGCAAAGCCAGCCGTACGGTGAGAGCTGTGCGCGATTGAGATATATAGGGGCCTTAAAATAGCCCTTAAAGATGACAGCGCTGATAGAGCCACGCGCAAGATAAGCATGTGACTTCATGTTGATCGATGGCAAGGAAATAAAGTGTAATCATCACGGAGAATGGAGACGAGATCCATGTGTGTGTGGTATATTGAGTCTGAGCCCCTGTCTGTCGGGAACGCTGGGGTCGACAATGTTGGCTCTGTGTTTACATTTGTAATATCGCTCTATTTCAACTCCTCCCGAAAGGTTTTTGAACAAATTTGCTGGCATCACGGACGAGCGCTGGATAAGCACCAACTGTCTCTTGGTAAATATCATTTCAGATGTATTTGTCAACCTTAAGCTCCCTCGTAGTCTGCTCTTTCCCTTGCCTAAACATTGACTAGCTATATTTGCTCAGCTGCTTTTGTAGTGGTGCAAACTTAAAGAAGGATCACTGATATTAATAATATTTAGGACTAATGTTAACCCTTGTGTGCTGTTGGGGATGTTTTCATTCACTCTGGGGTGATTTTGAGGCTTAATTTGTGCACAACTTTCTCTGTGTTTCAGCAAATAGAATGATTTTTGGTGAGAAATATTAATTTTGACACATTTTGGGAAAATGTTTTGAAAATGTTCAAAAATTTAACAACACACTCTGGGCAAATTGACTACCCTTTTGTTATGTTTGTGGCTGTTTTTGCCCCATTTACTTCCATTATAATGACATTTTTGATTGCAAAGCCATGGTAGCATATAATCATGCTCTCTTGATTGTGTAACTGGATTGAGTCCTACTGCGGTTGAGTCGAATCAGGAATTCTTTGCATGGGAGTCGGTTGCTCTAACTAGGAGGCTAAAGACTATAGCCTCTAGCACCGTTGGAGCACCTTTTGAGGTCAGAGGAGTAAGGTTTACCTGGATGGTTCTTCGCTAGCTGGCCTCTGTTATACTTACCCCCTAAACCTCATTCCCATCCCGGACGAGCCCCCATGTGTAACCCACCAGTCCTACTGCACTCAGCCCAGTCTGAGCTGGGTTTGAACTGGTGATTCTATGTATGGGTGTTGATTGCTCTAACAAGGTGACTAAAGACCATGGTCTCTAGCATCTGTTGCTGGAGCACCTTTTGAGGTCAGAGGAGTGAGGTTTACCTGCATAGCTCTTCGCTAGCTGGCCTCTGTTACATTCACCCCCTAGACCTCATTCCCATCCCGGACGAGCCCCCATGTGTAACCCACCAGTCCTACTGCACTCAGCCCAGTCTGAGCTGGTGATTCTATGTATGGGTGTCAATTGCTCTAACAAGGTGACTAAAGACCATGGCCTCTAGCATCTGTTGCTAGAGCACCTTTTGAGGTCAGAGGAGTGAGGTTTACCTGCATAGCTCTTTGCTAGCTGGCCTCTGTTACATTCACCCCTAAACCTCATTCCCATCCCGGATGAGCCCAAACTGCACCCAACCCAGTCTGAGCTGGGATCAAACCGGTGATTCTTTGTATGGAAGTGAATTATGGTTGTTGCTAGTTTTCCCTGTTGGGTAGAGGTAAAATTTGTCATTTTTACTGTTGATCATCAGTTGCAGTGCAGAAACAACTTTTGTTGTTTGGTTAGGTTCAGGGTTAGGGTTAGAGACCTTTGCACACTTATCTTGATATGTTTGAATATAGAAAATAAGCAGCTCAGCTCTCAGAACGTAGAAAACATAGTAAGTGTATTCATGCATGCACACTAAAATTTGTTGTTTTACTCCATGGAACCCCTTATAAAAGTCGGAAAAAATAGTCAGAACTCTTCCCAACAGGGAAAAATACCAACAATCAAGAATGCATGATTATATGCTGTCATGGCTTTTCTATCAAAAAAATGTCAATATAATGGAAGTGCATGGGGCAAAAACAGCCACAGACTACCCTGACGAAAGGGTAGTCAATTTGAACAGTACACAAGGGTTCAGGGGCGGACTGGCCATAGGGAGCACCGGGACATTTCCCGGTGGCCTGACGGTCAATCTGGCCTGCCACCGTGATTTCTGGGCTGCTGCGAATCCCATGTGTAGATGAATTAGATTAACTAAATTGGCTGTAGTGTAGGAGTGTGTGTGTGAATGGGTGTTTCCCAGTACAGAATTGCAGCTGGAAGGGCATTCCCTGTGTAAAGCATATGCTGGAATAGTTGGTTCATTCCTCTGTGGATAATCAGGGACTAAGCCGAAGGAAAATGAATGAATGACAATTCTTGCAAACACCCATAATGCTATGAAATGGACTGTGCATTAATGTACTAGTAAGTTTAAGTTCACTTTTGGGTTCAAGTTTTACACAAAAGTTTAACCTTCAAGCTTAGTTTGTTTATTATAAGCCCAATAGGCAATTTCTGGTGCAGCATAAAATCTGTAAACATATAAACAAACTTGTTTTTTTATATATATAAAAGAACACAATACTTTGATTGCATCCAAAAATCGCCCTTACAAGTACTGCACTATTTAAGGGGCAGCCGTTTGTAATGTTGTGCAAAACCACAGTGGATGTTATTAAGTGCACTTAGTCAATCCCACAATGCAGCGCAATAATGAGTGTGCAACCCATGTACACTCTATCAAACTGTATGGGGTGAGTCCTTAAATGGTAAGAATAAATGTTTACAAAGCAATGTAATACTTCTGAAAATCACGATCACAATATATATATCCATGCCTAATATCTGATGGCCAGAACGTGATGCATTTTTTTACAATTGTTGAAATGTTGGTGTCTGTGATGCAGCAAGTCCAGAAGCTATTGTGTACACCATTTATGAAATTCACTTTAATGTGTGATATGACTAAAAAGTGGTCATAAATGAATATTTTCTCAATTCAAATGAGCCGGAAATAGCATTCCATACGTCACGAATTAACAAGCGGATTAGTTTAATTTTTAAAATACATTCTTATTTAATTGTTAAATGAACATTTGGGCTCATGACAGAAATCAAAATACTTTGTTTCATTACCAATAGACATCTTGCTAAGTGTTAAATAACTATTGCCCCGGTACGGTTCGGTACGCTTTTATGGCCGTTTCCACTGTCAAAAGGCCGACCAATCGTACCATACCCCTTTTTCAGCACTCTTTCGAAAGGGTACCAAACACGAGAAAGGGTACCAAACCATTATAGACTGTGATGCTGTGTGCAAGAAGGGGCATCAGCGCCTATATTGTCTCAGGAAGCTATCACGTTTTCACATTGGCCCTAATATGCTTACTCTTTATTTATCGTGCTTGTTTTGAGTCTGTTTTGTCTTCAGCTCTGGTGGCATGGTTTGGAGGTCTGTCTCTCAAAAACAGGAATAGACTAAGCCAGGTTGTTAGGTGGTCTAGCAGGTTGATTGGGGAATCACAGCTGAGTATTGAATCCCTGTATAGTAGGCAGCTTTTACGGATTGCCCGGAACATTAGTAGCTGTAGTTCTCATCCTTCGTCTGAGGAGTTTATCCTGCTCCCTTCGGGTCGAAGGTTTCAGATTTAGTAGGACAAAACAGTTCAGGAATACCTTTGTCCCATCATCAGTTGTCGCTCTGAGTAAATTGTAATCTTTTGTAAGGTACTTTGTATGTGTATATGTGGGTATGTATATGTGTGATTTATTTGTTTGTATCAAATGCCAAACTTTGCTGTAAAAAGAATCTACCTACGAGTACTAATAAAGTCTACTACTACTACTACAAAAGGTGGAGCTAGACGCGCAGCTGAACACTATTGGTTTATAGAGATAAATCATTCACTCACGCAACAAGCCAGAATAAAAACAAAGAAGCTGCCATGTTGTGAATACACGAGAGATTACAGCGTAATTATATATACATATAATAATGAGCCTTGGTCGACCCGGGCTCAAACGAACCTTGTCGTCATCTTGATGAACAGCCACAAAGCCAAAAAGAAGAGTAGATTTTACCCTGTGCCCCATAGTTTTTTATGAGCCAGTCTGAAGCTTGAGGGTTTCACTTTCTTGCTTGCGCTCGCCTCGTGTCTATATTTGAAATAACAAACTTCTTGAGCTGATGATAATAACGTGCGCTTGATTATTGACATGCTTTTGAAACCTGTTCCTTACAGAAACTGACAAACGCCAGAGTGACGCGCGAAAAAACTAAGGAGAAGCCGGAAACAGCAAACGTGAACAAACTGCCATGTTTAACCATCACCTTTTGGACTATTATGAACTTGGAATGATGGAATTACTTTCTAACAAGAGGCTACACGTGCTGCTGAAGATTAAAGACACATTTAATCATGAGAGGTTTGCTCTGACTGTGGGCTATATTTCGTGTTGTTTTGAACCTAAATACGGACTAAATGTATGCTGTGTAGTTTTTCTGTAAGTGCTAACATATCGGAGACTGTAAGAGTCTGTATGTGTTCATATATGTTGCATTTATTTATTTGATATAATTGCAGACGTTACAGTAGGCTATTTCGTCATCGATCTGCAGTTATAATCAACTCATGTTCATAGAAAAGTTAGTAATAAACATTTATACACAAGTATTTATGTGTATAAAGCATCTGTTTTGTGAGAAGTGCTTCTCATATGATAAGTGAGCGACCCGTACAGCTTTACTGTAGACATTTTCTCGAGCGAAAATGACGTTGCAACTTTTTGTCGTACACCACGCCCACCAAAAGAGTACCATTGGTACCCAGTGGAAACGCAAGCCTGATAAACGTGACTCGTACCGTACCAGTCAGTGGAAACGAGCCATATAACAATGTCTGAAAATCGAATTTTTCAACCAGCAAAACACAAACAAAATGGCAAACATAATGATGCACGAATTCACTCGCTGGTTTTCATTGACTCCTTCAAGTGGACTATATTAGTGGACTAATATAGGGAATAGTGCATATGGGTATAGGGGCTTGATTTCAGATACAGCTCCAGCCTTCATGGCAGTGAGTTTTGCCTGCACATGCATCTTCAATTTTCTTTAAAATGTAAAAAGCTTGTTTGTGTGTGTGTCGTCTCAGCAGTGGTTGACAAGCTGTAATCAGCCTCAGGATTTGAGTCCCCGCAGGAGGCTTTTGTTGGTATTTGCATCAGGCAGTTAATGAAATGATCAACGAGAGAACAAAGAAACAAATAAATCAAAAGCCGAGCAGAAGAAAGGTCTCCAACAAGGCCTAAGAAAGCTGAGTCTTTGTGTATGCGCTATTGATGGCCAGCTGTTATAGATCGTCATCTCTTCACTCTGCTCTGGTCGATGCCATGCACGCCATCTAATATCCTCCTATTTTCTTCCGATGCCACATTTGAGAATTGTACCCGCAGGATTAAAGCCTTTGCTTAAGGCTTCCTGCTGACCACAGGACATAATGTCATTTCATTCCTGACTTGAATGTGTTCCCAGGGGGATTGTACTGTCCTCTGCACCAAATCAGGCTGGTTTAACTGGGCTTTGCCACTTTTCTGTTCCAACGGTGTTAGCTGAGCCACAAAGACAGATCGCTTGATCAATCTGAGTAATTATGGCTTAATTAGGGAGCTTGTTCTAAACCGGGCGTTTCACAATAACCTGCCAATGTGGAAACCTCAAGACAAGCGTTTAATCGGAGAGACATGGCTACACAATGACAAAACGCAGCACTGGTTTTCGCCATCAGCCATGTTCATTATCTGTATTGGCATCTCAGCGCAAAGCTGATTTAGTGATGCTTAAAGAGCTCCTATTATGGGTTTTTGAAAATGACCTTCCATGTAGTGTGTAACACAGCTCTAAGTGAAGTGAAATATCCAGCTAAGGCTTAAATCTGAAAGTGCACCGTGTTTAAATTGATTCATCTATAAAAGAGTCGACTCAGAGTGGTTTAAATAAATCATCGGGGTAACAAATCTTTAACTGTGTCGGTGTGACGTCGATATGGAACTCTAGCCCCGCCAATTTGTTGCGTGCGCAGACCCGGGAAAATTGAAACCCCCAGCCACAAACACTATAGAAAGAAAAAGAGAAAGACAAACACTGTAGCAGATCCCGGTTGAATCATGTGGCAAAGACGCTGTGCTCTGAAGTGTGAGAGAAAGTTAGTGTTATTTTCCTTACTTAAAGATGAGGAAGAGTCAGTGGTTGAGGTTTATTTTTGCAAAAATACCTCAGCATTATAGGCCCAGCCTTGTGCTGTGTTCCTGTCATTTTTCTGATGAGTGATTCAGCAATCTACACGCTTACAACAGGGGATTCGTTGGCTGTTTGATAAAGGAAGGATCAGAAATGACTATTGATGTATGGGACTTTGTCAGAGCTTGACAGGAACTTTACAGTACACAGTTCATGGATCAGTTCATTCCTCCATTTCACAAGTGTAAGAAACTTAAGTGCGATTAAAATGGTTGCCTCCATGTTTTCTCTAGCTAGCAAAATGTGTATTTAATTGTGTTTTGTTACTTGTAATCGCTCCACGCGACTTGTACTGTTCTGGTTAACTCTATATGAAGAGTTCAGATGCAAAAATCTCTAAGTGTCATCTAAAATTTCAGTTGAAAATTAAACATTTTCTCAACCTCCTTTGTTTATGTTGATTTATTTCATGTTAAAGACCATGAAAAGAACTTATTTTTTTGGAATAAAAGTAAAATTACTGAACCTACACATAGGTTACAAAAGATCAAGAAAAGGTTTGGTCATATGGTTAGTTTTGATTTCATTTGTACTTTAGTTAAAATATTAGCTGAATTGCAGTTCGAAGGGCATCCGCTGCATAAAAAAAATTACTGGATAAGTTTACTGTAGTGCTGTGGCGACCCCTGATTAATAAAGGGACTAAGTTGAAAAGAAAATGAATGAATGAATGTTATTCTACATCCCTAATCCTATCCAAAACCTGAACACAGCTACTACCAGAGGTGTGGACTCGAGTCATGTGACTTGGACTCGAGTCAGACTCGAGTCGTGAATTTGATGACTTTAGACTCGACTTGACAAAATATCAAAAGACTTGCAACTCGACTTGGACTTGAACAGAAATGACTTGGACTTTCACTTGGACTTGCGCCCATTGACTTGTGAAGACTTGCTGCTTCCCATAAAAAACCCAGAGATAAAAAGTATGTTGACACGGACCACTCTGCGCGCGCTCTCTCTCTTTTTTTTTTTTTATTTCTGCGCGCGCTCTCTCTCTCTTTCTGTGCGTGTGTGTGACAGCATGCGCGTATTCGGCACGACATCCAATCAAAGCACCGTAGAATGTTTTGATTCGACAGCGTCCAACGTGACTATATGGCGCCGGAGTGGACAAAAGTCAAGCGAACGCAGAGAGACCGAGCCTAGTTTACAGTCATTGGACCGAGCCAATACTCGCGCGCCAATACTCGGCCTTTCTCATGCGTACATACAGTCTCTCACGCCTGCGGCACGTACAATAGGTCTCTCGCGCCCGCGGCGCGTACATTCGGTCTCTCGCGCCCGCGGCACGTATATTCGGTCTCTCGCGCCCGCGGCGCGTAGCCTACATTCGGTCTCTCGCGCCCGCGGCACGTATATTCGGTCTCTCGCGCCCGCGGCGCGTACATTCGGTCTCTCGCGCCCGCGGCACGTATATTCGGTCTCTCGCGCCCGCGGCGCGTAGCCTACATTCGGTCTCTCGCGCCCGCGGCACGTATATTCGGTCTCTCGCGCCCGCGGCGCGTACATTCGGTCTCTCGCGCCCGCGGCACGTATATTCGGTCTCTCGCGCCCGCGGCACGTATATTCGGTCTCTCGCGCCCGCGGCACGTATATTCGGTCTCTCGCGCGAGTATTAAGAATAGTGAACTCATGAAATGAACTACAGAGTGTAGTTTTAATACAGTAAAGTGGCGAATTGGAATATAATATACCCTATAGTGTGAAAAAAAACAGCACTGGGTAATTTGTTTATATTACACTTCTTGTGTTACTGGCAACGCAGTGGCGCAGTGGGCAGTGCTGTCACCTCACAGCAAGAAGGTTGCTGGTTCAAGGCTGGGTCAGTTAGCGTTTCTGTGTGTAGTTTGCATGTTCTCCCTGCGTTCGCGTGGGTTTCCTCCGGGTGCTCCAGTTTCCCCCACAGTCCAAAGACATGCGGTGTAGTGTATGAGTGTGAATGAGTGTGTGTGTGGATGTTTCCCAGAGATGGGTTGCAGCTGGAAGGGCATCCGCTGCGTAAAAATGTGCTGGATAAGTTGGCGGTTCATTATGCTGTGGCGACCCCAGATTAATAAAGGGACTAAGCCTAAAAGAAAATGAATGAATGAATGAATGTTGTGTTACCATAAGCCACAATAAGACTTTATTTTAGTTGCCATGATAAAATGGGATTGATAGTGACATTTATGTTAAGAGTGAATAGTACAGTAGGCTTAAGTTTTTCCTTATTTTTTTTATCACAGTTACATTTCTGCTTGCGTTAGTTATTGTTTAAATGTTTTTTATTTGATTAGTATGGTGCACCTTTAGGATGTTTAATAAATGTTTTTAAAATAAAATGTATTCTTTACATCCAACGTCTATTCCAGCGGCGCCTTTTTGTAAACTCTAGCCACCCCTGTGGCCACCCCAATATGATTTTGCTGTTGACATTATTCATTTAAATGTACTTATGTAAAAGGACAATATTTCAATAAATAAATAGCAGCCACTAAATTATTGTGGATTGATTGGCGCCACTGATGTAGCTGATTCACTTCCCAACCCCCCTCCCCGATCGTCGTTGACAGCATGCACACACCTTCAATATAGACAGCAATGGCAATTTATTATTTACCCTAAGGTACATCAATAGAAAAAGCTGTTTTAATAATAATGTGGCTCAGAAAGGAATATGGATAAATGATATTATTAGAGTCTGTATAGTGAGTGTGTGCATAGTTGCAATCAGAATTATTCAACCCCCTGAATTTTTAGCCCCCTGTTTATTTTTTCCCCCAATTTCTGTTTAACGCAGAGAAGATTTTTTCAACACATTTCTAAACATAATAGTTTTAATAACTCATTTCTAATAACTGATTTATTTTATCTTTGTCATGATGACAGTAAATAATATTTGACTAGATATTTTTCAAGACACTTCTATACAGCTTAAAGTGACATTTAAAGGCTTAACTAGGTTAATTAGGTTAACTAGGCAGGTTAGGGTAATTAGGCAAGTTATTGTATAATGATGGTTTGTTCTGTAGACTATCGAAAAAAATATAGCTTAAAGGGACTAATAATTTTGACCTTAAAATGGGTTTAAAAAAATTAAAAACTGCTTTTATTCTAGCCGAAATAAAACAAATAAGACTTTCTCCAGAAGAAAAAATATTATCAGACATACTGTGAAAATTTCCTTGTTCTTTTAAACATCATTTAGAAAATATTTAAAAAAGAAAAAAAAAATTCAAAGGGGGTTCAATAATTCTGATTGCAACTGTATATAGTAATGCCTTTTGTTTATTTGTTTGTTTTATTAATTAATTCATTATTCTTCATTAATTTTAGACACGGCATATACCGTATGCTGTACAATAAAAGTATGTGAAAACAACTGAAAAGTTACTTGTATATATGAAACTTGTTTAAAAACTAAATGTTTTTTATTTTACTGAATTTGAATTTCTAGATTTTTTGGGGGGAATAAATTGCAATGTTTCAAGAGTATTTATTTAAATGAATTAAAACCACATTATTTCATTTACCAGAAACAAAAATATAACATTACACTGAATTCATTAATATATTTTTTGTGTGCCATCCCAAGATTTGGTGCGGCCTCTTCTAGCCACCCCTAAGAAAATTTTCTGGGGGTGCCACTGGTCTATTCTCTGTCTTAAAGTGTTTGAAACTGGAAATATTTTATCAACACAGCCAAAAATTTTATGATTTATTAGATTAAAAATGTAATATGTACGTCTATTTTAGTATATTGGTTGTTAATAAACTGCACCAATATAAATCATATCGAAAAGCACAAAAGGAAGAGGAAAACACAACACACAAATTGTGAGTCTGCATATAATCTCTGAGAACGTGCAAGAAAAATTGTGCGTGAGCAGTGCATATTTGAGAGAGTGACAAAATTTGCGCACGAGCAGCGTATATTTAAGAGCTCACAAGCAGTTTTGTCTACAAATAGAGGAAATCGGTGCACGAGCATCACACAAGAGAGCGTAGAGACAGTTCTTCAACGTTATGTGAAGAAAACAACGTTATTGTTTGTATGAAGTAGCCTACTTCATTGAGAATATGTGCTACCATTTTACATTGCTGCTAGACAGATTTGCATCTTAATCTCTTCAGCACACACACGAGATTCCATTGACAAAATACCAATTTCACTCAATTTTACGTTGCAGCATACAGGAGTTGTTGGTCTACTGCTGCCTCATTGAGGTCGTTTATGTAATTTTCGTTAATCACAAGTTGATCACCGAAGACATAACATAGCACAACTAAAACTAATGAATTAGACAGCAGTAGACCTGCAAATTCTGTGTGATGTGAGGCAAAATGGACTCTATTGTGGTGGAACTCGTTCTTGTGGAATATGCTGTAGAGACGGGACGCAGCACTGTTCAGCACTTTTTCAGAAAATTACATTTGTATTTTTATGTATCTGAGCAATGTTCTTTCATAAAAAAGGCTTGTTTAATAAATACAGATCTTACAACCATACATAATCTGTCTACATTTTATTTTTCTGTTAAAAAGACTCGAAAAGACTCGAAAGTCAAACCGTAGGACTTTGGACTTGACTTGAGACTTGTTGGCCTTGACTTGGGACTTGACTCGGGACTTGCCTGTCTTGACTCGGGACTTGACTCGGGACTTGAGGGCAATGAATTGAGACTTACTTGTGACTTGCCAAACAATGACTTGGTCCCACCTCTGGCTACTACCATAACAACTATTAATAATTAGAAACACAATTATAATTTTGAGGCAAAAGTCCTCACTACTGGTTTGATAATAGTGAAATTTGTAGCTTAAAAGTTTATTTGAATTTATTTTAACAAATGACTGTGCGGGACTTTAATCGAGTCGTAGTGCTCTAAGCTACGCGAAAACATTCATTCATTCATTTTCTTTTCGGCTTTATTAATCTGGGGTCGCCACAGCGGAATGAACCGCCAACTTATCCAGCATATGTTTTACGCAACGGATGCTACGCAAAAACAATTGTTTTAAATTCAAATTCAGTTTGAAAAGTCAATAATGACATTGAAATAACCCATCTGTGATAATTACAGCTTCTTAATAAACTGCGGCTGTAGTAAAAGCTGAATGTGAGATTATATAATGACATGTTTTTACTCTAAAAGCACCTCATAACTACAGTGAAGTGTTTGAAATAAATCCTAGATGAGTCTATAGTCATGTGTTAGTCACACTGAATCAATAAGAGCACTTAAATCTTCTGTTTATTCAGCAACCTCTATTCTCTCCAGGGAATTTCCATAGACTGTAAAAGATACAACACAGGCTCATTCTGAAAACGTAGTCCCGTGGACGTTTCTGGAGACCGCGAATTATGTAGCCGGAGGTACATATGGCAAGGCTATTGATGAAATCCAGACATAACACTGTATGACAACATTTCAGATGACTGTTCTAGAGCCTACAGCTAATCAATCTGTCAGATTCTGAAGTGCATTACAGCTCTAAAGGAAATTATAAATGATAAATTATCTAAAACTAATACATTTATAAAGTTGGTATAAGTATATCATTTGACTCACCTGGGAAATGGAGGCCACGTGAATGGTTTGTGAGCACAATAAAGTGCACACAGCATGCCATATTATCTGATAATTGTAAGAAATAATTCCAAAAAGAAACTGACTGTGTAAAGGCATATAAAACAAAACAAAAATACGATGTATATGCCGAGCTCAGCGGCTAATCAGCCGTGGTGACATGATGGCGACCAGCGAAACCTAGCTGTCACTCAAGTGGCCACGCCCAGTGGTGTAGCAGACAGGCCCGCCCCCCACTTTTCGGTCTTACGAGCACTTCCACCCCCTCCACACACACATTTTGTGCTACTCCACTGGCCACGCCCTTAATTATGCAAACTTAATATAACCTAATATAAAGGAAATAGATGAGTTAAAAAAAAAATTCACCCCCTCACAGTTGTCATGAAGGGTAATATTAGCTATATGAACCAAAATTGTTCTCTGTGCCAGGCTGTAAACACCTTTTTTCTGTTGTAAAGTTGGTCATTTTAAAAGTGGGGTCAATAGAAATTTGCTTATTTATGGAGCCAGGACTAGTGGAATTTTGATAAATTGCCGTTTCAGTTACATCCGTATTTGCTTCACGAGGAAGAGCGGGAGACTGCCACTTGGGAATTTCATAGTTTCTTTGTGTGCATTTAGACAGGTTTGTGAGTTTCCATAAGAGCGTCCTCTGGCCATCGAAAGAGATTTACTACAAATCACACCATGTTTTAATGAGAAGATGTGCACAACAATCAAAGCTTTGCTCAGTTGTGTTTGCGATTTCAATTTGATTAATCACCCAGCCCTAAAATGAATATTTACACTACAAAATAATCAAAAGCAGACAAGCTCAAAAGTTCCAGACCCGTTCACATGTGCGTTTTGCATTGTTTACTTGTGATCAGGTTGATAAAAATGCATAGTAATATCAGACAAAGTCTTGTCGTCGATCCCAGTTGTAAGAGCAACAAATAATAACTTGACTTCTAGTTGATCATTTGGAAAAGTGGCAGAAGATAGATTTTTCAGAGGAATCATCTGTTGAACTGCATCCCAATCATCACAAATACTGCAAAGTCCTATTGGAACCCACACAGACCCAAGATTCTTGCAGAAATCAGTCAAGTTTGGTGAAGGAAAAATCACAAGTTTAACAAATGTTAAGTGACAAGACTTTTGTCTAAGCAAAGTCGGACCTTACTGTCCTAATTAAATAATTAAAAATCAAGGCATGATCATATTTTATTTTGGTAAAATAAGCATAATCTAGAGGCCTTTGACTTTTATATAAGCCACTTCTGATACCAAATGATCAACTAGAAGTCAAGGTATTATTTGTTGGCCACAGCCATATCACCCTGCAGCCCAAGACCGGTTACTCACTGAAGCTAAGCAGGGCTGAGCCTGGTTAGTACCTGGATGGGAGACCACATGGGAAAACTAGGTTGCTGTTGGAAGTGGTGTTAGAGAGGCCTGCAGGGGGCGCTCAACCTGTGGTCTGTGTAAGTCCTAATGCCCCAGTAAAAGTGAAGGGGACACTACACTATCAGTGGGCGCCGTCTTTCGGATGAGACGTTAAACCGAGGTCCTCACTCTTGGTGGTCATAAAAAAAATCCCATGGCACTTCTCGTAAAGAGTAGGGGTGTAACCCCGGTGTCTTGGCCAAAGTCACTCAATCGACACTTACCCATCATGGCCTCCTAATAATCCCCATCCACTGAATTGGCTCCATCACTGTCTCTTCACTCCACCAATAGCTGGTGTGTGGTGAGCGCACTGGCGCCGTTGTCCTGTGGCTGCCGTCGCATCATCCAAGTGGATGCTACACACTGGTGGTGGTGTGGAGAGACTCCCCTCATGATTGTGAAGCGCTTTGGGTGTATGGCCATACACAATAAATGCGCTATATAAACACACATTACATTTGTTCCTAAAATTTGGATAGGCGACAAGACTTTTGTAAGGTAGTGTATATTGTGAAAAACTTGATTACTTGTCTCTTGACCTCTGCCTGCCCTCAAGGCATCAAAACAAAACACAAAAAATGGTGGGAAAGAAAGCGAGGGAGCGATGTGATCAAGGCATGCAGAAAGCTCTGCTACAGCAGCTCTAGTGCTTTCCAGTTCAGATGAAGGCACTTTGCCATTTAATGAAAATTTAATAAACACATTTTTGCACTGACTATAGGCCTTCATCGCTGCACTCTTTACGCAAGTATTCTGCTTTCCCTCTTTCTCTCTCGCCAGCTTTTTTTCTTCTGAAAATAGATATCTGAGTGACTTTTCTATCATATTTGTGTTGGTCTCTGTAGAACGGGGAATAGATGATGAATACATCCATAGCATACATAATGGATCTATATATATAGATGTGCATAGATGGATTGTATGAATCAGCGAGACAGGCGGTGATGTTAAGCTGGACAACTGAACAGATGCTTAGTAATTCTGCCTTGTTTGAACCCACAAAATCCTGGCAGCTCATAATCTAACAGCAGATAATGCTGCTCACCTTTGACCTCCGTTGTGTTAAGAGTTAAGTGTCAATTCAATTATTGATGTCCTAGTAAGCTTTTTGAAAAACATAAATGCATCATGATAATGAAACCATTTTGACAATGGACATATAGTTGAAAAGTGCATTATCTTCTGTTATGCATACATCCTAATCATATATGCTAGTGTAGCTGCAGAACATAATACAAATAATGTTTTTCTAATTATTTCACTGTGATTTTTGTTCTTTAGCACTCTTAAAATGATTCTACGCTGAATACTAAGCATGGCCTTTTTCCTTTTATGATACAAGTCATGGTTGAATTACAGATAATTTTTTTTAATGACTGTAATCTTGTGAATTTTCAATTTTTCAGTTTAATTATCTGTAACTAACAGCATCGTACAGCAGTCCAAAAACACAGTGATGCAAATCATATTTTTATCTTATTATTTTAAGAAAAGAATGATATAAAAATGATTTACATTTAAACAGATCTTATCTACAGCGTCTTAACGGGGTATTAAAAAGTCTTAATGTCTTAAATCTCAAAATATAAATTTTCAGTCCCTAAAAAGTCTTGAATTGACTGAAATACTGTGTTGTAGGCCTTAAATCTTTTTTTAAACAGGCCTTAATTTTCCTTTGTCCATGTATTGTTACTCAGTCTGGCCAACACCCATACAATCACCAACAATCCATCTTAATGAAACTTATTGTTTTATTTTGTTTAAATGTAATTTTTAACACTGTTTATCATAATGGTTTAATTCTTTTCCTTACAATAGTATTTGTTTAAAAGTGCTCCATGTATTTACTGCTGAGAACACCGAGCTGGACAGACTGTTGTGCATAGATTTAGTTTATTATAGTTCTTGTAAAACTTTTAAAACATTTCATTTTTTTTATTATTTACAAAAAAGTTTATGTTGGAGAAAAAAAAGTGTATGGATACAAGTAGAGCTTTCTTGTTTTTACATAATATTTAAAATATTTAGCTAAGAAATATCTAAAATATTTACATTTTTATTAATATTATTATTATTATTATTGTATTATTAAATGTATTAAATTATAATTTTTTTGATAGGGCAAATAAAAATCTTTTCCATCTAGGCCATTTAAAAAATTCCTTAGCGTTTAACCTTTATGAGTTTAAAATTTCATTCATGATGGTCCTACAAAATGTCTTAAAGTCTTAAATTTAACTTGGTGAAACCTGCAGAAACCCTGTATCTTCATCCTCATCTGACGTATGAAGAGTTCAGATGCACAAACCTGAAAGTGCCATCTAAAAATGTTGGTCACACTTTATTTTGATGGTCCGTTTGTAGAATTTAAGTTGCATTGCATCTACATGCCAACTAATTCTCATTCAAATGTAAGTAGACTGTTAGGTTGGGGTTAAGGTTTGGGTTAATGTAAGTTGACATGTACTTGCAAAGTTCCTTATAGTCAGTTAAATGTCTGTTAAAGGAGCAGTGTCAGCAGATATTAAGCAGTTTACTAATACTGGATCATCAAAATAAAGTGTTACCAAAATGTTCTTCCAAAATTAGCATTTTTCTCAACCTCTATGCATGTAGGTTCAGCAATCTCACTTTAAATGCAAAGAAACCTTTTAAAATAAGTGAAATTAATGACTCTACAAACAGAGAAAATGCTCATTTTAAAAGAAAATTTAGTAACACTTTAGAAAAATGGTCCATTAATTAATGTATTTGCTAACATTAAGTATGAATAATTGTGTGAAGCATTTATTAATCATAGTTCAACATTAACTAATGTATTATTAAAATACCAAAAAGTTGTGCTTGTTAAAAGTTAATGCACTGTGAGTCAAGATGAATTAACATTATTTAACTTAAATAACATCAACTAATATTAACAAACATGAATAAATAACATAATAAATGTATTACTAATAATAACTAAAGGACCATTATTTATGTGTTAGTGAACATTTCCGATGGCTCTTGGAGATTTAAGCACCTGGACTCTTTATATATATTTACTAGTTGAGTCGCAGAAAAGGATTTGCATGTGGGAAGAAGGCCGAGCACTGCACGTCTCTATATTATTCAGTTGTTTGTCGATATTAAGCTGTTTGGCTTCAGTCAGCATGTCTTACAAAGCAGGAGGCTCTGTTTCCCACGAGCTCTGCTGAAGAATCTCCTTAGGTATTGCTTATGTAATATCTCACTCTATAAACTGCTGCGGACTGAAAATGACTGTTAACCCCTCCTCTCTCCATCTCTCTTTATATCTCCATCTGTCTAGATGTTCAGCTTGAGAAGCTGGCAGAAAACAGCCTGGCGACTTGTTTTCAGAACTCAGCCAATCGCAGCACGCGGCCTGGTGGGTTCGTCCAATCAGACGCAGGCGGCAACCAATCAGCGGGTATGGCTCACCAAAGCTGTAAGACCTGAACATTAGAGCTAAAGAGCTTCAGATCAATAAAGCCGAGAGAAACCTTGTCACATCAGATCTTACAAAATTATCCCAAAGAAACTAAACGGCATGAATAAGTCAGTCACCTTCATGAAAAATGAAACCGTGAATGGTTAAGCAGTCGTTTGAGGTCTCAGCACTGCAAACACTTCATCGCTCATGGGAAAAAAAGGCCTCTTCTGTTCTTTCTAAGAGTTTCACCTTTGTGCCATGATCCCTTCTTTCTTCTGCCTTCGCTGCCAATACCCAGGTGATTTTTCAATTTCAATAATCTGTCTTTCTGTGATCTCTCGCACGTCACGATCTATAACGCAATCATTACCCAAGATAAAGCAACATTTGTCCCATGTCTGTTTCTGGATTAAAACATGAATGATCACAGCATTTATATTTCAATAAGTAGCAACTTTGTCCTAGATGTTTCTCCTAAAAATGACTTGGGATACTCCAAATAAGCTATACAAAATATTAATAAATTAAAAGATTATGAAATAAGTACCACAACTTTCAGCAGAAGATTTAAAATAAAAAAAGTGTAACTTTTTATATTGGAATGCTAAATTAAAAGTTTTTTTAGAGATAAAAAGTTAACTTAAAAAGCATCACGGTGGCGCAGTAGGTAGCACGATTGCCTCACAGCAAGAAGGTCGCTGGTTCGAGCCTGGTCATTTGGCATTTCTGTGTGAACTTTGCACATTCCCCCCTTGTTCGTGTGGGTTCCCTCCGGGTGCTCCGGCTTCCCACACAATCCAAAGACATGTGGTATAGGTGAATTGGGTAAGCTAAATTGTCCATAGTGTACAGTATATGAGTGTATAGGTGTTTCCCAGTGATGAGTTGCAGCTGGAAGGGCATCCGCTGCGTAAAACATATGCTGGATAAGTTGGCAGTTCATTCCGCTGTGGCGACCCCTTATTAACAAAGGGACTAAGCCGAAAGGAAAATGAGAGAGTGAAGTTAACTTGAAACATTTGGGTTGTAACATTAACATTGAGTGAAATCTAGACAAACACAAAGTTTGATACATTTTTAAAATGAAATGTAGGACTTTTTAACCAAACTGTTTACCCAGCCTTGATTTAAAACAGCTCAGCATTTTATAGTCTTTAAATGCCGATATATACACAACCTAGGGAAAAAGTCTTTTTGTTTACATCTTATAATTCTGACTCTTGTTTCCTTGCAAATGAATGTTTTAAATAATGTGTACAATCTCAGAATTGTGAGAGATAAACTTCATCAGTTAAACTGAGAGATATGTCAGAATTCTAAAAAATAATTGGTAACACTGTTTTGAAGGTCTATTTGAGTATTAGTAGATTGTCTGCTTAATATCTGCTGATACTGCTCCTTCAACAGACATTTAACTCACTACAGCTTACACTAACCCTACCCCCAAACTAACAGTCTACTTATAATCTAATGAGAATTAGTTGGCATGTAGATGCAATGCAACTTAAATTCAACAAATGGACCATTAAAATAAAGCGTGACCAAATAACAGTCTTAATTTAAACTCACATTTGTGAGAGAAAAAAGTCATAACTGAGCATTTGGACAAATGACACCAGTGTTATTTTAGTGTTGGTGTAATTTCATCATTATATTATTATTTGCATTCATTTATATAATGTTTTAAATGACCTTTTATTTTTATATTTTTAGTTTTTATATTAATTTAAATTTCAAGTCATTTTATGTGCACCAAGTATTTTTTATTCTGTTTTATTTCACTTACAATTTCATTTTAATAATAATAGTAATACTACTACTACTAATAATAATAATTATTATTATTATTAATATTGCGTCACGGTGGCACAGTGGGTAGCATGATTGCCTTACAGCAAGAAGGTCACTGGTTCGAGTCCTGGCTGGGTAAGTTTTCATTTTTGTGTGGAGTTTGCATGCTCTCTCTGTGTTCACGTGGGTTTCCTCCAGGTGCTCCGCTTTCCCCCACAGTCCAGAGAAATGTGCTATAGGTGAATCGGATGAGCTAAATTGTCCATAGTGTATGTAAATGAATAAAAGTGTATGGTGTTTCCCAGTGATGGGTTGCAGCTGGCAGGGCATCCGCTGCGTAAAACATATGCTGGATAAGTTGGCAGTTCATTTCGCTGTGGCGACCCCTGATTAATAAAGGGACTAAGCCGAAAAGAAAATGAATGAATGAATTATTATTATTATTATTATTATTATGTTATTTATTTTAAGCGCATTGCTATTTGAGAAAGAACTAAGACATTAAATTGCTCATTTATGATTATTTGTGTCTCAGAGACAGTAACTACATGATTAATATTGCTTTTTCCTGTCAAATTATCTTTATTTGTCCTTAAAAGACATTCTACAGTAGATACCGTTTTTATGTAGTTATATTTTTTAAGAGTCCTGGCTAGATAATGCATTGCTTTCTTATGACTAATGAATGAAAAAAAATCATGGGCAACCAGGGATTTGATTTTCTACAACTAATAGCATCACTTAGCTGTGAAATCTACAGTGCCTGCATATGTAATAGACTTGATATATGACTTTATAATTTAAGAATTCCAGATGCACTTTAAAATGAGCATTAGAAAATCATATCGGCATCTACACAAAGCAAACCAGTGAATTGCAAATGAAAATGAGTGCATATTCTGTGCTTCTGAATGGCTGTATTTAAATTTCTGTGGTGTTTCATCTGGTGCAAACAGCCAAATTGCTTATCTCCGCAAATCTCGTCACATAACTTGTAGTTCGAATACGGGGTTACAGTGTAACCTGCTCACCTAATGTTTACATTCGTGATATTTATATTATTTGCTAATTAATAACCACCTTACAGTATGTGGAACTCTGAATCTGCATCTCATTTTGGAGTCTGCTACTGTCCACCGAAGGTTGCATTTCAGTCACCGACGCACACTTAGAGAGCCTTCCTTATTGAATGAATCAAATATGCTGTTTCCACCAAGGCAACCCGGGATGCTGAAATATAATTGGCTGAACTAGCATTGGGCGGGTTAAATGACCAAAACAAAGACCGACGTTCCAGCACAGAAAGCACATTTTCAAAGCAGAATATCTGAATTTAGCATTGTTTTTCAGATAAACAAGAATGTTCACTTAGCATGTTTCTTAAATATCTGCAAACATATTATGGTATTTTTATGCTTTAGAAGAGTCAAACACTTATACAGTACCTTTAACCACACTCCTCTTTACCACTAGTTTGCTATGAGGGAATGATACGCAGAATGAAAGCCCCGCCCCTAGCTCAATATTCTGTTTTAATTGAAAGTACATAACATACATATAGTCATCAAAAATATCCACTTCACTTAGACTTTTAAAATTGCGCATTGTTTTGCAGTGTTAGTTTTGTGTATGTAGACTCTTCTCTATCTCTCTCTCTCTCTCTCTCTCTCTCTCTCTCTCTCTCTCTCTCTCTCTCTCTCTCTCTCTCTCTCCTCTCTCTCTCTCTTCTCCTCCCTCTCTCTCTCTCTCTTCTCCTCCATCTCCTCCTCTCTCTCTGTGTGTGCACATGCATCTGTGCATGTCAAGCTAATCAAAACTGTTCTGTTTTGATGTGCTAGCGCTCTGTTCTGTTCTGCTCGAATGGGCTTCTGAAATCAATTCCCACTCTTGATTGTAACCTGCCCCCTTTTATTTATGTAATTTTCTCTCTCTTTCTCTCCCTCACCCAGTCTGACAAAAGCTGATTGAAAAGTCGAACGCTTTCAGCTTGACATTTCCAAAGGATTCAGTCCGGTCCTGAACACTGCCACCTGCAGGTGCGTCATATCCTAGTGCAGCTTTACTGTTTGATTTATGTGCCTCTGTGTTGATTTAACGATCGGATTTGGTAAAGAAAAAAAAAAAGGCAGCGTTTATAGGGCGGCATGAATCATCAGCCCAAGTCTGACAGTGTGCACCAATTTCATCCAATTTGCATTCGACAAGCATGTAAAGCAAGCAAATCAAATGTTACAGAGTTTTCCTTTTCATCTTGACAAAAGAAGTGTTGGTGGTTCGCTGAGGCAGAGCGTGTGTGTGTGTGTGTGTGTGTGTGTGTGTGTGTGTGTGTGTGTGTGTGTGTGTGTGTGTGTGTGTGTGTGTGTGTGTGTGTGTGTGTGAGTGTGTTGGCAGAGCAGAAGGAGTTGTACATCACGGCTGGTCGGTTCAGTAATCACAAAGCTCACAGACTCTTCCTGTCTGTCTCTCAAACACAAACGCACACTGAGAGAGAGAGAGAGAGAGAGAGAGAGAGAGAGAGAGAGAGAGAGAGAATAAAACATACATAGAGAGAGAGAGAAGCAGAGAGAGAGATGCAGGAGAGATGTTACAAATGAGTTTTGTAACAGGACTGGATCATCAGAAAATAAGGCCCAATCCCAATTCTATTTTTGTACCCCTACCCCTACCCCTTCCCCTTGGCCCTTGAAACAGAGGAAGGGCTTCAAAATTTACCCCTAAGAAATGGGACACCACTACAACACCTGCACACGTCATCATATGTCATCGCAATCTTTTGCTTCATATGAGATCGACAATCGCGACTGCTGTAGTTATTCCAGTTGTGTTATTTTTTGGTATTTATCTTCAGGAAATCACTGAAGGCATATATTATTTTATCATAACGATATAATGTTTCAATAAGATCGTAACTGTACTGTGTATTTACACTGTGGTCATATTCATCTATGTAAGCACACCAAAAACAACATTAACATTATAGCAGACACTGTAAAAAGCTCATTTCCAGCCACTAGACCTTTCTGACAGGGGATTCCAGTGTCATTGAGTGTCAGAATGTTGTGGGACTGCTGTACGGGAGTTATTATTATGGATTAGATAGCGAAATTTAGCGGTTTTTATTTTAGCAGGGTTTTTTTTAAAGCATGATGGTAAAACATGAACGCGGTTATGAATATATTAAAACATGTGCTTGTTTGTTGTAAGAATTCGTAATAATGACAAAAAATACTAATTTGTGTATCTCCTGACTTCCGGGTACAGTCATGCTGCTGTTGTGGCTGGTGTATTCTTGGAAATTTTCTTAGCCCTTGGTTTCGAGTGTGGTCCTGAAAAATTTCAGTTTGAAGGGTTATCTAGCCCTTCCCGTTAGTCCTACGCCACCAAGCTAAAGAGAACTGGGTCACCCCTACCCCTTCATGTGAACGCGCAAAATGAGGGATAAGGGCTAAGGGGTAGAATTGGGATTGGGCCTAAGATTTCAGAGCATTTAGGAGCAGGTTTAGATAGATTTTTTTTTTAGAAAGGTTTAGATGGTACAAAGCCATTTGTAATATTATTCATTCATTCATTTTCTGGGAAATTGTAATATTATATGATATGGATATGGGAAAAGCAAATCAAGAACATTTTTTTTTGTTCATTTATTAAAGTTGTTTGTTTATTAGTTGACTGAAAAAACAATTGTTGTTATTATAGACAAAAACAGAAATCTGCATATATGCATGTTTATATTTTAACATGTCTCGATGCTTGTTGTTTTTATAATATATTTTATATATTTATATATAATAATGATAATGATAATAATAATAATAATATCATTTATTCATTTTCTTTTCGGCTTAGTCCCTTTATTAATCCGGGGTCACCACAGCGGAATGAACCGCCAACATATGTTTTATGTAGCGGATGCCCTTCCATCTGCAACCCATCTCTGGGAAACACCCATACACTCTCATTCACACACATACACTACGGTCAATTTAGCTTACCCAATTCACCTATACTGCATGTCTTTGGACTTGTGGGGGAAACCCACGCCAACACAGGGAGAACATGCAAACTCCACACATAAGTGCCAACTGGCCCAGCCGGGGCTCGAACCAGTGACCTTTTTGCTGTGAGGCGATTGTGCTACCCACTGCGCCACCGTGCTGCCCTGTGCAGTATACAATATATGTAAATTAGAATTAGGCGCATTTCCATCAAGTTTTTAAAGTGGCTGACTGTAGTATTGGTAACCTAGTAACCAAATATAATATGTATTATTAATATTAAATATGCTACTGCAATTATGCATATATATGCAGGTAAAAATAATACAATTTATTTGTACAATATATAAAAAAATACAACGCAAAAGTTATTTTAATTTGTAATATTTACTTACGATTTGATGTTTATAAATAATAATAATAATACTAATAATAATAATAGCAGTGTTAGTATTTTTATTTTTATAAATTTTATATATATATATATATATATATATATATATATATATATATATATAATTTTTTATTATTATTATTATTATTATATTTAGTTGTGTGTATGTATATATATATATATATATATATATATAATAATATTATATTTGGTAAAGCAAAGAGATTTTATTGTACACATAGTATTAATTTCGCTGGTTCAAGTCCTGGCTGGGCCAGTTGGCATTTCTGTGTGGAGTTCCCTCCGGGTGCTCTGGTTTCCTCCACAGTCCAAATACTTGCTCTATAGGTGAATTGAATAAGCTAAATTAGCGATAGTGTATGGGTGTTTCCCAGTGCTGGGTTGCGGCTGGAAGGGCATCCGCTACATAAACATATGCTGGATAAATTGCCGGTTCATTCCACTGTGGCGACCCCTGATAAATATATATATATATATATATATATATATATATATATATATATATATATTTATTTATTTATTTATTTAATATATATATATTTACCCCTGATAAATATAATATAATATAATATAATATAATATAATATAATATAATATAATATAATATAATACAATGTAATATACTGTAAGACAGTGTTTAGTTATTTCCTCAGTGTGTGATATTTCTTCATTTTCAGTGTGTTTTCTTCTGCAGACAGATCAGAGCTAGCATGGCTGAGTCATAAAGTTCACAGATTAAATTTGTTTTCCAGCTCTACACAAGCAATATCCAACCACTTTCTGCTCGTAAACTTTTGCACCGTCGCGACATATTTCTGTTTGAGCGGGGCCGGCACAGATTGTTGATTTGCATTTCAATACGTTTGGCTCACGGCGCGCTTTTAAGTACACATTAGTGCTTGCTGTCAGTTCAAATGGCCCAGTCTTACATAAGTGAGCGACAGGCGACTGGACTTTCCATTATGCCGCTACAATCCACAAACTCTCAAGTCAGCTGAACTGCAATGTCAGCTCGGAGCTCAGTGAACACAATGAAACAACTGCCAGCTCTCCACACGCTATTACCAGCTCACGCCGCTCGCTAATGGAGGGAAGGAAAGCTTTACTGTCACCCTACAGCGGGCAATGCCAACACACTGAGGAATACATGAGCAAAAAACTCCAGAGCGCACACTCATGATCTCTGCCTTGGTTTCAACTGAAACAAAGATGAAACATGAGCTGCTGCCTTTCATTTTTAAGCTGAGCCAAATTAACGTTACTTATTATACAGCTGTCTGGAATACTCGATTCTGATTGGACATACATTTCAAGGTATGTTATTCCAAGATAACAACCGCTAAATAACACAGGCTCATCCAGGAAATTTGAATCAACTTGACTATCAATGAACATACTTGCATCCAGATTCGTATGTATTTGGCTGTCTTGTTGCAGCAATTTTTACCTGTTTGGCACCATCTTGTGAATGAATCATATGTAGGTAATTATGCTTTATTCATGTGGTTTTGTTTCTGTCAGCTTTTCGTTATTGACTGTTTGGCACCATCTTGTGACTAAATAATAAGCAAGTTAGTGTATACCAGGGGTGCTCAACCCTGTTCCTGGCGATCGACCTTCCAGCTGATTTCAGCTTCAACCCTGATCAAACACACATGAACCAATTATTTAGAACGAGAGGAGCACTTGATAATTACAGACAGGTGTGTTTAATAAGGGCTGCAACTGAAAACTGCAGGAAGGTCGATCACCAGGAATAGGGTTGAGCACCCCTGGTGTATACCATCAGCTGTTTTAGTTTTTGTGAGCATTTAATTAATGATTTAATAAACTATTATGACTCAGAACAATGTTTTGTCTAATTTTTATGTTTTGTGGAAAGTAGCCATGTAATAAGTGGGATAAAGTACATCAAAGACGGTTGACAGAATAAAGCCCTTCATTCTTACACAACAATGTAAAATACGAATCATTTTGTAAAAATTAGTATTTTAAGAAATATTTTGAAGAACACCTAACCCTAAACCTACCCACTTCTGATCAACATAAATAAGCAGCAGGCAAATAAAAGTGGATTCATGTGTGTTTCTTGCAAAAACAACCATATAAATATACAAAAAAGTTGCATTGCATTCCTAGTCCTGTGAAGCTACACTGTAAAAACAAAAACAGGTTCCACACAATACCTCCATGTTGTCCCAACTCAAATTGATTAAGTTAACCTCATAATTTTTTACAATTTTATATAGATTGAACATAAAACATATAAGTTGTCCCCCCAAAAAACTTACAAATTGTGTTGTATAACTCATTTTAAATAAGTAGTGTGAACAAGCAGCAAAAGTCATTTTTTATTCTATTTACAGTTGAAACCAGAAGTTTACATACACTCTAAAAAAAGGAACATAACCATTTTAAAAAAATGTCTGATGGTAAATCATACTAAACGTTTACTATTTTAGGTCTGTTAGGATTACCTAAATCATTTACATTTGCTAAATGCCAGAATAATGAGGGAATTTTTTTTTTTTTGGAGACCTGTTTTTATTAATTTCTAGACAGTCAAAAGTTTACATACATTTCCTTGGTATTTTTTTAGCTTTGCTTTTAAACTGTATGACTTTGGTCAAATGTTTTGGGTATCCTTTACAAGCTTCTCACAATAATTTGCAGGACTTTTTGGCCCATTCCTCCTGACAGAATTGGTGTAACTGAGTCAGATTTGTAGGCTGTCTTGCTCGCACAAGCTTTTTCAACTTTGCCCACAAATTTTCTATAGGATTGAGGTCAGGGCTTTGTGATGGCCACTCCAAAAAATTGACTCTGTTGTCCTTTAAGCAAATTTTAACTAATTTGGCAGTATGCTTAGGGTCATGGTCTGTTTGAAAGACCCATTTGTGGCCAAGTTTTAATTTCCTGGCTGATGTCTTGAAATGTTGCTTCAGTATTTCTACATAATGTACTTTCTTCATGGTGCCATCTATGCTGTGAAGTGGACCAGTCCCTCCTGCAGCAAAACAGCCCCACAACATGATGCTGCCGCCCCCCCTACTTCAAAGTTGGGATGGTGTTCCTAGGCTTGTAAGCTTTCCCCTTTGTCCTCCAAATGTAACACTGGTCATTATGGCCAAACAGTTCAATCTTAGTTCCATCAGACCACAGGACATGTCTCCAAATATGATTCTTTTCCCCAGTGTAATTTAGCAAATTGTAATCTGGCTTTTTTGTTGATTCTGGCTTGTTGATTTTCCCATGTATTTGACTTTGACTTGACTTTCAAGAAAAGTTATAACAATTTCTCAAAAACCTCTCATTATCTCTCTCATTATTCTGCTATTAGGCATAACAGAAACAAATGTGATAATCCTAACTTACCTAAAAGAGAAAAAGTTTAGTCACATTAACATCTGACTTTTTTTAAATGGTTATGTGCCTTTTTATATAGTGTATGTAAACTTCTGGTTTCAACTGTATATATAGAACGGAGTAATTTATGAGGTTTTAATTGCTGAAAAGGTCTGGCTCCCGCTCGCTGACATTCTCTGGTTCAGAAATAAACTCCCACATATCAAATATGACCCAATATGTCATTTAATCATAATGATATGACAAAATTGCTAATGCCTTTTATGCTAACAGTTTTTCATTTAAAGCAACTGAAGACCCCGCACACCATAAAATAACAAGAAAAGGGTACCTTGAGTACCCTGACCAAGAATCAATGGGCCCTATCATACACCCGGCGCAATAAGGCGCAAGACGTGTATGCCGTGATTTGTTGCTATTTTAGAACAGCGCAACTGTAATGTTCACGTTTTGCGTCACGTTTAAATAGCAAATCCATTTGCGCCATTGCGCTTTGTGGACTCATGGGTGTTCCGGTCTATAAAGGAGGTGTGTTAAGGTGCATTGTTGGCACTTTGCTATTCTGAGAAACTGAAATAGACCGTGCCATTTACCAACTAAAAGCTGGTCTAAAGTCCAGCGCAGAGCGCGTTAGTTATACACCTATGCAGGTCCAAACGCTTACACATTGCTTAATATACACATGATGTACAGTAATACACAAATACATATGAAAAAAATTAAAAGATTAAAATGTTACAAAAATTATTATTTACTATATATATATATATATATATATATATATATATATATAAACCATTGCCTCCATGCATCCTTCACCTCGGGTGGCTTTTTTCAGTCTATTCATGACAATTTGAATTTTATTATTATTATTATTAGTAGTAGTAGTAGTATTGTATGCATATTTATATTTGTTTTAATAAAACAAGTTTAGATTTGTCCATCTGTCGGGTTTTTGAGATGTATGCATCACCATATGGGGCATAAAAATAGTTTTTTGACTACACTTCGTTATT
>LR812528.1:41426125-41483625 GCA_903798195.1 Danio kyathit | reverse complement strand
ACAGAGCATCTGCAGTGCGAGGATAAAGAATGAGTCTTCTCCAATCGGCCTCTTTACTTTCTCTCTTTCGTGGATAAGGAAACGGTGTTGTACGCACAGACATCTATTAGCCTACATATTTCATTTAGTTTAAGCGCAAAAATTTGTTTCAAAACTATTTCTAAATTCAGTTCTAATTTCCAGCAAAGGAATAAATGACCAATAATAACGAAGTGTGGTCAAAAAACTGAGTTATATCCAAACACATGTCCTATTCCTATGCTACATTTGGTCCAAAAACTGAAAGGTTGACAAATCTAAGCTTGTTTTTAATAAAACAAATATAAATATGCATATAATAAATAATACTGCTAATAATAATAACATTATACAAAAGAAAGTTGTCGTGAATAAACTGAAAAAAGCCCCCCGAGGTGATGAAGGTATGGATTGTGGTTGTGGTTGTGGTTTTTATATTCATTCATTCATTCATTTTCTTGTCGGCTTTGTCCCTTGCGGGGTCGCCACAGCGGAATGAACCGCCAACTTATCCAGCACGATTTTACGCAGCGGATGCCCTTCCAGCCGCAACCCATCTCTGGGAACTTCCACACACACATTCACACTCATACACTATGGACAATTTAGCTTACCCAATTCACCTGTACTGCATGTCTTTGGACTGTGGGGGAAACCGGAGCACCCGGAGGAAACCCACGCAAACCCAGGGAGAACATGCAAACTCCACACAGAAACGCCAACTGACCCAGCCCAGCCGAGGTTCGAACCTGCGACCCAGCGACGTTCTTGCTGTGAGGCAACAGCACTACCTACTGCGCCACTGGGTTGCCCTGTTTTTATATTTAGGTAGAAAATAATAATTTTTGTAATATTTTATTGCTTTAATTCATTTTCATTTGTAAAGATATTTGTGTATTGCTGTACATCCTGTGTGTTTTAGGCAACTTTTAAGCAAGGCGCACAACTGACGCGCTCTGCGCTGGACTTTAGAACTGCTTTCAGCTGGTCTATTGTGCAGTCTATTTTAGTTCCTCAAAATAGCAACGCGCTAACAATGCGCCTCAACACACCTACTTTCTAGACTGGAACACCCAAGAGTCTATAAAGTGGCGCAAATGGATTTGGTATTTAAAAAACGTGGCAGAAAATGGGAAAATTAAGGTTGCGTTGGTCTGAAAATAGCAACACGTCGTGGAAACACATCTTGCGCCTTATTGCGCCGGGTGTATGATAGGGCCCTTAGTCTGCATGTTTACATCAACAGTTCGCCATTTTAGTTCATTGTAGACTCCTGAAAGGACATTATGGTTCATATCCAGAACAAGCTTATTTTGAGAATGTTTCCAGATTGCCTTTCTGAATTGCTCTGTTCGAAATCGCCTAATACTCGACTAGGTTCTACATTTGAGTTTTAATTTACTACACTGCTGTTAGAAAAGTACATTCTATAAAATATGAATGTGAGTAGTATGAATGGAATTTGGACATAGTATATCCGCCATTTGTCATCATAACCTCATTATATAAAATTACTATACTAATTATATACCAGTTGTGTTGCTTCACTCCCATTCATGAATTAGCTCGCGTGGCATCATGAGATACCGTAGTGTCCATTGTGTACTTCAGAATCTCATCGGAAATAGTCATCTGGGTATATCTTGCGAAGTGTTTTTCGAATACTATGAATTCAGACATACTACTTTGCTCACATACTGTTCTTAACATACTATATGTGTGACACAGCAAATGTGTTGTTACGAATCTCCCGTTTCACCACATCCCAAAAGTGCTCTATTGGATTGAGGTTTGGTGAATCTGGAGGCCATTTAAGTACAGTGAACTCATTGTCATGTTCAAGAAACCAGTCTGAGATAATTCGCTCTTAATGACATGGTGCGCTTTATGACCAGCCGCCTGAGGTGAAGAAGGAATGCCGGCAGTGGTTTTTATATTTATGTAGAAAATAATCATTTTGTAACATTTTAATCCTTTATTTAAATTTTTTTCATATGTAAAGATATTTGTGTATTGCTGTACATCCTGTGCGTGTTAAGCAATGTGTAAGCGTTTGGACCTGCATAGGTGCATAACTAACAGCACACACATGAGTCCACAAAGTGGCGCAAATGGATTTGCTATTTAAACAACACAGTGCAAAATGTGAACATTACAGTTGCGCTGGTCTGAAAATATAGCAACAAATCACATCATACACATCTTGCGCCTTATTGTGGTGGGTGTATGATAGGGCCCAGGGTGATGGAAACCCAGCAATTGTCTGACTCTGGTTTGAACATGTAAGGCTTTAAATCCACCCACTAAATCCACAGAGGCTCATTTGCATTTAAAGAGACGCACACAAAAATGTTGTTTTTGTTCACACCCAAACAGGGTCAAATTTGACAAGCTATAGTAAATGATCTGTGGGGAATTTTTAAGCTGAAACTTCACACATTCAGGAGACACCGGAGATTTATTTAGCATCTTATGAAAAGTGGCAAAATTTGTCCTCTTTAATGGCTGACGAGTCGAACGCAGTGCGAGACAGAGTGTTGCTCCCAAGGGCATACAAATGGCTTCCTAATGAAGCTTGACATTGGTTATAGGTTATCAATGCGTGTGTGTGCGCAAGAGACAAGAGGGAACAAGAGAAAATAGCCACAAAGTGAATTTTATGTGTTATAAAATGATAACAAGTTGAGTTCATTGACTCGTTGGTGTAAAATGTGGCATGGTATTACATTAATGTACTTCTGTCTGCACCTGCTAACTGTCCTACTCTGGTTCCAGCACTATAAATATTGATAGCAAGCATGAATATTCCTCCCAAGTAATGAACTGTTTTACCATGACTGACTATATGAATATGTATATGAATTGCTGTGGGGGGATGATATCACACAAGGTAATGGGTATCATGCCACAAGAAAAATAGGATATGAAATTTAAATCACTGCATTTTGGCTTTAAGATAACAGCAAAACAAAGGATTTTAATAGTAGTCTTTGGATATAACATGCACTATTGGACAAATGTTTGTAAAAATTCCTTCATTTATTTGTGTTTTTGCATTTATATTTATGTATTTAAATATTTTGACAATCTGCTACTGTATGCCCACCAGAGCTGCATTTAATTAGTTAAATATGCAGGAAAATGTAATGCTGCACAATAAACCATAAAATATACATCTTTGTACAGTATAAAAGTTTTTAATTGTAATATATATTAAAGGGTTTTATATAATAATAATATATATTAATAATAATAATAATTATTATTAATATTAAATAAAACTTTGTATAATTATTTATACGTTTTTAATTGTAATATATTTCAAAGGGAATTTATTTGTTATATTTTTTCATTTATTTAAATGTTGTTGTTGTTGTTATTAAATAAAACTTTGTATTTTAATTTTAATACATTTCAAAGGTAATTTATTTTTGTAATATTTTGTCATTTATGTAAATATTATTTATATTTATTATTATTATTATTGTTATTATTATTATTATTATTATTATTATGAAATAAAACTGTACAATTCTTTATAACAGTTTATATATATATTTCAAAGGTAATTTAATGTAATATTTTGTTGTTTATTTAATTATTATTATTATTATTTTTAATAAATAAAACTTTTTAATTCTTTATAACAGTTTTTATTTTTAATATATTTCAAAGGTAATTTATTCTTGTAATATTTCATTTAATTAATATTATTATAATTATTATTATTAATATTATTATTATTATTATTATTAAAACTTTGTATAAATATTTTTATTTTAATATATATTAAAGGGCTATTTATTCATGTTATATTTTGTCATTTTTTAGATATTATTATTATTATTATTATTATTATTATTATTATTATTGTTATTATTATTATTGTTATTATTATTATTATTATTATTATTATTATTATTATTATTATATAAAACATTTTATAGCTCTTTATAACAGTTTGTAATTTTAATATATTTCAAAAGTAATTTATTCTTGTAATATTTTCTCATTTATTTAAATATTATTATTATTATGAATAATAATAATAATAATAATAATAATAATAATAATAATGTTTTAACATTTATAAAAACATCTTTGTCCTTCTTTTCTATGCAATGCATGTTATATGATATTTTGGCCGTATTATGAATGATGATGTATTGTGGTTTTCACAAAAATCTTAAGCAGAAATCCTCTTTTTACTATAAGCATGCATTACATTTCAAAATATGACACTTTAAAATATAATACAGTTATTGTGAACTAATATATTAAATAAGTTATATAATTTTCATATGGTAGACAGTGTCTGTACAGTATGTATGTATGTATGTATGTATGTATGTATGTATGTCTGTATGTATGTATGTATGTATGTGTGTGCATTTATGTATATGTATATGTGTATATACGTTGTATATAATAGCATCAGCAAGGCTGCAATTTTAGATCTTATCACAATATCAGATATAAGGTCATAAACCAAAAGTAAAAGATGGAAACCCTGTAAAAGGAAAATATCTCATGTGTTAGCACAGCGCAAGAAAGCTTCTCTCTTTAGTACCTGAGAAGAGAGCTGCTGGATTAATATCTCTCTCCTGTTGGCCATTTCACAGCAGAATGCTTTCACAGCAAAGCTCGGGGACATGAGAAAAAAAAAAGTAGAGCTCAGAAAAGACACACACACATGCAAGCAGGCACACACAGTGGAGCACGCATTAACACAAACCAGTGCATTTCATGTTCATCACGCTGGAAACATCCAGATGCACTACGACACCAACTCGCTTTATTGCTTCAGAGATGTCAGATCAGTAGTTTAAATGATGGTCCAGTGGTTACTGTGCTCAATAAACCAATTAACATGTTGCAAATAATGATTATGTACAAGGCAAGCAGAACGGATGGCATTTAGTGTCACTAGCTATGCTTCCATCCTCCTTTTTTAATGCACATTTTGGAGTATCGCATCAACAAAATGATTAATAGAAATGTCAAGATGCTCATACATTTAGAAAATGCGCATAAAAATAGTAGAGTAGGATAAACTTTTTCTTTCATATAATGAAAAATGTGCATTAACTACAAGGAAAACACATTTACTGAATCATTTCCAGCATGCACATTAAAAAAGTAATGTGATTTTTGTTTTTATAGGTCATGATATAACAAAAATGAGTGCGATGGGATGGCATTAATGGAAAAATACTGCAGATCGACCATATTGTAAAACATATGAAATGTCTAAGTCCATCTTTAAAGGGCACCTATTTTACCCCTTTTTCAAGATTTAAGTTAAGTCATTTGTGTCTCCAGAATGTGTCTGTAAAGTTTCAGCTCAAAATACCCATCAGATTATGTTTTATACCTTTCTGAATATTGAAATTTTCTGCTCTGGACACATTGTAGCTGTTTTTGTTGCCTGTGCCTTTAATGCAAATCAGCTAGTTCTCCCCACCCACCGTTTCCACGTGCCTGTCTGTCAGAGTGTGCCCCAATGGCTGCGTCAGATAAACAGCACAGTGACAGACATTAAGGAAGCAGATCTCACATAACGTTTGTGAGAAATACTACAGTAAGAACTTGTAAGAACAAGAAAGAACCAATGATTATTTGATGTATTTGTTGTGAAGTTGTGGGGGGCACACACACATAGCGCATGTTTAACTTTGCACTGTTTTTGCACGGCAAATGTGACAGGATATCCACTGCTGTATGGATATGCGTTATGTTAATGTACAAAATAAACCTAATTTAACATCCATGAACTGGGATTGAAGTGTTTTCTTCTATAATTGTACTGACATGTGGCTGTGGTAAAGAATTACAGTGATTTTACCATCTTTACTTTATTACAAACATGCACTGTTTTAAAAACGTTGTAAACTTGTAAAAGTTATTCTTGCTCGCATTTGTTGATAACTGATGATCACAGAGAGCTGAACAGATCTTTTAATTCCAGTTACTTTGTGCACACCCTGTCGCGTTACTACAGTGACATCTTAATACGCGGCTGTCAATCAATTCAGTGGACGGGGAAATCGCACTCCTCCTTTGCAGTGGGCCTGAAAATGGGAGGGATTTGGGTCCTATTTTAACGTCAAGAAATGTAAATTTTTTTGTCTTTATATCACCCTAATATGGATACACTACACCTGCCTACACACAGCTCTGTCCAAACAGCTTACAAAAGAAGATTTTCATCATAGGTGCCCTTTAAAGTAGTTCAGTATTATTACCTCCAGAAACAACCCAAGCTCACCTAGAAATTGTACCCTGGACTACATTTTCTTGCAATTTTTTTTTTCACAAAACCACTAGAGGGCACTGTGTATAATTTTAACGTTACTGGGGCACGTCTACTCATATTAAATTATTTGTAAATCCACCAGAGTCTGATGTGCAGATTTCTGGCAATCTCAACGTCCTTTTTGCGTATGTCCATAAGAGAAGCCGGTCGGCTTGTCATCACGCAAAATATATCAGCTTAATATCAACTGACCCACCTGTCCCCCTCACCTAAACTGATAGTGTTTTCAAAAGCAAACTAGAAAAGACAAACCATCACGACTGCATTATTTTACCATGGTATTACACTGTTTTATGGGGTGGGTTTGTTTTACCTGGTTTCTAGAACCGTACTTTGTCGGACTCGAACCCTGATACGCTCTGCCTCCCGTTTGCTGTTTGCATTGAGCTACAGAGTAAACCAGTCACAGAAAAGCCATCAATACGGAGGTAAGCAGTCGTTTTACACATATTTCTCCGACAAATGCTCTTTCTGAAAACAGCCCCATATACATTTTTGGCTGCATTTCATCTTTAAAACGAATGCTACGGGGCGGTATGACACCGTTCCTTTTCTCGCTTACCAGGTGACCGATTACCTCCGTATGGATGTCTTTCACGCTGTTACTAGTTTGTCCGATAGCTTGAGGTGTACATTGGCAGACTTAAGATGCAGAGCGGAGTTGACCGCGACAACGGAGTTCGAGTCCAGTGAAGAACGGTTCCAGAAAGCAGATAAGACGAACACAAAAGCTAAAAAATTGAATAAACAAGTAAATAACAGAGTGAGAATGTGGTCAAATCTGAAAATGTGGTAAAAATCAGATGAGGGGTGTTCTGGATTGCTTTTTAAAACACTGCAGTTGGGTTTAGGGAAGTGGGTGGGCAGGTCAATTGGTGTTTTTTAAAACACTATTGGTTGGGTTTAGGGAAGGAAGAGGGTGGGGGGATCGGTCAGTTGATCAGTCAGTAAGTTAGTCAGTCAGTTGACAGCGGCCTCTGGAGAATTTACGTGAGAACAGCAGGCGCGAATGGCACTCGCGAGAAAAATTTAAAATCTGAAAAAGCGTACACATCGGCCTCTGGTGGGTTAGCAAGAACAAAAACTACACAAAAACGTAGCTCCTGGGACGTATTTTGCTCTCTCCAGAAATGTATATAGCGAACATGATCAGAATGAGCCTGAGTTGTATTTCTCGGTTTTCAAAAATGTAGCCCTGGGCACATTTTCCTAATGAGCCTTTGATGCCCAGATCTGTCGTGATCGGCTGCACGCTTAAAGAACATTTCTTGCCTCCAAATGCCACAGCGTGTTCATTGCACTGCGTCTTCTGATGTGCAGGTAATTTATTATATGAGAATAAAGGCTTATAGTGGTTTCTCCTACTGCAGCAAATTTTATTTTTATTTTTGATATCTGACGCCAGTTTATCAGGAAGTGATGATTTTGTTCTCTTTGAGTCATTGGATGGAAACATCAGAGACATTATATATTGTTTAATGTGATTATTTCAACTAATGAGTCTAATTTGCATGAAAACATAGCTAATGATAGCAAACTTGCTGTGACACTTCTATGTATTTGATTATTTGGATACAAGGTCAAAACAGTCCTGATGAAAGGATTATCCTTTCAAACTGCCTTTACTGTGCTTTCATTGGTTTACATTTCATGTAGTGTGTGATGTAGCTATTTATAGAAAAGTTTTAAGATCAAAGCGGACGATAAATGGAGTCTTTTTCATCTCCTAAAAGAACGAATTGATACCAAAGTGCCTAAAACAAGTTGTCAGTAATTCTAGACTTACTGCTTTCTTCGGTCCTCAAAGACTGTGGCTTTATTTGAGACCTGAAAGAGTTTGGATTGTTTTGTTGACATGTTGTAAAGATGGCGCTTTCTCCACAGTGAAAGCAAATGATGAGGACTCATTTCACTGTGTTTACAAGACGATGAATGAGTGTTTACAGTGTTGAAATAAATGAAATGTAGATATGCCAATGTGTGTTTGGTTTCTGACCATTTACAACAGGTCATGTCATTTGACCAATCAGAGCAGGGAGGGCTATTGGAAGGGAGGGGTTTAAGGTCTGTATGCTCCAGAAGTAGCTGAGACTTTTATTTCAGTATGTTAAAGGGGTGGCCCAGAGGGTATTTTTAAGGCTTGGTTGCATTTATAAGATGTGTGCTCATGCATTATTTGAAGAAAATCACGTTGTAGCGTCCTGGTTAAAAAGTTGATTAAGTCTTTCAATGATGGTTCACGATTCATTTATTAGTCACACTCCACAGTATTATTAAGCACCATTGCATCATGAATCACCGTAAGAACTAGAAAGAAAATAAACAAACAATCAAACACAAATGAATCCCGAAAGTAAAAACACTAAGCCAACATAAACAATCAAACATTAATCTCAAACAAATAAACCAATTTAACTTATTTTTCCCTCAAACCAGGAGCTAAAACTCATGAAAGAGGAATCCGTGAAGTAACCGTATACCTGTGCCCCTTTTACCGTGTTTCACCTAGCGTTCCATGCTTTGTTTTCATTCATCACTACACGCAATATATATCCGGTAGGCTCCGCAATTTGATGTCATAATAAAAGTCCCCAACCAACTTATTTCATTCAACAAAATCAAACCATATACAAAATACAACAAAATAACAAAAATAATTCTAGATAATAAACAAAGTAACACATTGCTTCAAGTTTCTTTACAACGTTATCTTTTCATATATGTTACTTAGATTATTTACAGCTACAAGGCTAACATGAAAACGACTGTCATATTTCCTAGTTCCTACGAAAAGCCCACCCTCAAGAGGCTCTGATTGGTCAGCTAACATAATGTGCTGTGATTCGTGGATCAGCACCACGTCACTAGTAAGCGTCATGTCCAGTCACTAGCATGCGCTCTGCCTCTGCTGTGTCAATACCGTCAGTCAGAGTAGCTGTTAGCCATATCAGTTTGAGTCTGAATCAGACAGAAAATGAAAAGGACACAGCTGAACCTTATGCCTGCTCTCTAAAATAAAATCTAACAAGTGTCTTTCACATATATTCAGAATAAGCATGTGTAAGTGATATGAAACTTTCATATATCTTTTGTGAGTTTGTTATTTGAGTTGTAGAATGCAGGGAAAGCGTCCGCATAGACACTGCAGTGTTGGTGTTTACAGGGGTTTGACGGATGGATATATATATATATGAATTTGTAGCTAAATTGTTTGCCGTGCCAAACAGCATTTCCCGTCGTTTATGTCCTTGCTACAACATACCGTTAACACTAGAAACTATGCATGTAATAGATCAATTTTAACAAATAAAAACTCTTGCAAATTGTGGCTCACAATCCACAACCTAGTCTATTATGGTTGGAGTTGCTCCTTCTTTGAGGAGTTTTTAGCCAAATCCAGCACTGAACTGACTGAGATTCTGGAAGCTGTCCTTTGTCAAATGCTAGTTATATTTTTTTTATGATTCTCTGGAACATAATTAAAATTAAATTGTAAGCACTTCTCTCTTTTTTCGTGTTTTAGAATCCCAAATACAGGAACAGAACAAGCTCTGTGGAAATAGCAGCATTTGGATGCCATTTCAGGCAGCTTTCTCTGCTATAACATTACAGTGCCTCTGGCCACGTCCCTTTGCTGCGCATGGTGAATGTGCATAACATGAAGCGTTTGTGATCTCACTAGCCCGGATGTATTATTTTTGTAGTCCCCAAACTTTGTTTGCTGTAGGCTTTGCCGTAAAAGCCAATGTCTCCCTTTGGATTGAACTTTGAGCGTCTTACATTCAGATGTTGCTTCGCAGCTACATTAAACATCAACTAAAGTTTAAAAATATGATAATGTAGTGGACCACCCCTTTAATGTCCTTCCAACTGAAACAGAATATTGAGGTGGGGCCTTCTTTTTGCACATCATTCCCTCATAGTAAACTAGGTGCTTGTTAAGAATATTGTGGCTAAAAGAAGATTACTAAACAAAAAACAACATTTTAAACATTTTCTTCAAGCCATTTAAAATTGTTGTACCACCTTAGCCCTACAAAAAAGCAACGTGTTTCAAAAGCCATCGTGACCACCTTAAACAGCTATGACCAGTTTTTTTCCTTTTCAGCAGGGATCCAAATCCTCTAAGGACAACGAGTGAAAAAGCAAAAGAAAATGACATAAACCTGTGCCTTTTCTTTCTCTCTCAGAAACTGTAATTAGAAAAGCCGATGTGACCAGCACTCTGAACTGAGGATCAGAGGACAGAGAGGAAAAAAAACAGCACATGAAAAGGAAGAACAAAGGCAGGAACAGAGAACAGCAGAGTGAGATGGACACCAGTAGAGTTTAAAGAGGAAAAGAGTCGAGGTAAAAGAAAAAAATAGCATGTGTGTGTGTGTGTGAGGGGGATATTTGAGAGACATGAGAAATGTGCTGGTAAGCTGTTTGTAAAGGTCTTCAGACGGAGGACCACGTCTCACTAAAGCAAGGACGCACGTCAAGGAGAAACACTTTTCGTTCTCGTGCTTAAAGAGGAAGATGCCCTTCAGGATGTTGGAATTTATTAAGCACAAAAACACACACACATGCATCATCACGCACAGACTACTGACTGATCTGAACAGGCTCAAAATAATGAGAAAGCTAAAGGAAAACTGGCATAATCAGAAGACAGAGGACAGGTGTAGTATATATTCACTTTCATTTTTTTGTTGTATTGTATTGTATTGTAATGGGGCTGATACAGTGGCTCAGTGGTTAGCACTGTCGCCTCACAGCAAGAAGGCCACTGGTTTGAGTCCCGGCTGAGCCAGTTGGCGTCTCTGTGTGGAGTTTCTAAATTGGCCGTAGTGTATGTGTGTGAATGAGAGTGTATGGATGTTTCCCAGTTCTGGGTTGCAGTTGGAAGGGCATCCGTTGCGTAAAACATATGCTGGATAAGTTGGCGGTTCATTCTGCTGTGGTGACCCCTGATGAATGAAGGGACTAAGCTGAAGAAGTCCCCTTAGATCAGTTCATCGTCTTTTTTTACATTCACCCACTGGCAGCCAAAATCCACGCCTAACACTAATATGAAGCATGTATGCACTCTGACTACTTCTATGTTGTTGATAAGCTGTGCTGGGCATTTCACTCTGTCTCGTGATGAACGCTGTCAGTGTCGACCAATCCTGTCAAACAGGCTGTCATCGGTCCAATCAGCGCAGATTAGCTTCGCGCTAAGGAGGGGTTTGGGAACAAATGAATCGCTGAACGAATCATATGGGAGTCGCTGGAATAATTAGGTAAAAATAAATGCATATTATAAGACCATGAAAGTGTTTTTTGACCTTGCATGCATATTAGACTGTTGTTGGCGACCCTTAAAACCAAAATAAGACCCTATTTAATGTATAATAGGGGCTCTTTAATCATTCTTACTTTTTTAATGAATGCAAACTGTCATAGTTTATAAAAGACGCGAACCCCACATCAGCTCCACCTTCAGCACACCTCCTAATACATGCAGTATGATGACTTATGAAAATGTATGAGCGTGGATCTGTTCAGCAACAGATTTGACTGTTTGTCACTGCATCCCAGACTACTCAAAATAATACAAAACAACATAACTAAAGCAATCTTCATTGTACTGAGCGAGAGCGCTTCTCTTGCTGTTAAACTGAACAGTCGCATCATCAATGGCGTAAGCTGGCTCTGGCTTTGAAGGTAAAAATGCAGTGTGAGTGTGGGCCATTGGGGGCGAGGGGAGCTGGCCACAGTTCAAGGCAATCGTGCCTAGTGTGAGTACACCCTAAACTCTGCAGGACACACCAGCCCTCCAGGACCGAGTTTTGGCACCCCTTGATCAACGCCATAAAGAACTAAAGCAGTTCTGAAGTCCAACCCAGTACTGGCAGAGTGAGCCTAATATAGTGGCCGCTGAGTGTAAAATCAAGTCATGGGTTTATTTGCATTTTCTGTACTACCTCTCTCACTGCAATTATGCGAAAATGTGGAAATGTAATTGAATTAAAATGAAATGTATTGAAAGAAAGGCCATATTGTAACTTACTGGTAAACTAAAGAGTAATTAAATCAGCTGAAATATTTAATAAACAAAACACACAAGGGATGGAAGGTGTGTAAAGCCTAATGAGTGGAAATCTCAAGTGCAGCTCTGAATGTTGATTTCACCACTGACCTCAGGCTATTTTAACACACTCTGCATGAGTTGGAAACTTATGGATTTAGACTGAATCACCATAACAAGGCCTGTATCAGTCAGAGAGCCTGTGGGAATGTTGCACTGTGAGATTTTATTAGACCAGTGAGGAGTTGTTTTCATTGCGTCCACAGAAATAGTTTCTTTCGCTGTGACACACATACACCTGCTAAAAATACACACTTAGAAGTTCACTTCTGTCGTTCCCTCTCTCTGTTCCCCAACACACACACACACACACACACACACACACAGACTAATCCGTGTGATTGAAGAGCTCTCAGAAAGGTAATTAAATTTACCAATGATCCGCTGTGCTGGGTACACAAGCCTGCGTTCTGTGGAGAGGAACAGCGGAGCAGGACCTCAATAATAACGGCGAGCTCATTCATCAGCTCAGGCGGAAGATTCCCTCATATTTCACGACGGCTTTTTAAGACACTGCGCGAGGCTGATCTATGTGGCCGGCACGCTTAGAGAGCGCAGGGTTTACTTTGCAACAACAGACCCTCAGCGTAAACTGACATATTGGTTAGCAAACAGACGTTCTTGTTTGTTTTATGTCTGCACATTTATGCTTTTCTGAATCGACCGTGAACATCTCCTTTGTAGCTCACCAAATGCAAAGATTTACCTACAACTCAGAGCTGTGTACAATTAGTTCCGCTGTAATTAAGTTTGCTACATGAAAAAGGTAGTGAGCTATGCTATAAGCTACTCTACTTAAAATGTAGCTTAACTACACTAAAAGCTACCCTCTGGGAAATGTAGCAAGCTAAGCTAAATGCTACTTGACAAAGGTAGCTTAGCTACATCTAAGCTATTTTTGCAATTTTCATTTTAAATCAAAGCAACTTAAATCCAAGTCAAACATATCTTAGTGATCAATAAAACTGTCAATGAAACATATGAGGCAGAATTGTTCAGTTCAGTTATTTACTGCAAATAATATGCTGTACTAAACAGAAACAATTTATAGTATATAACAGCAAAAACAAAAAAAAAAAAAATCAATAAAACCAGGTGTTACATATTTAAAATACTATAGTAATTTACAGTAAAGGGAAATATTTAGGAATACACATTATATATATTTACAACTAATTTCTGTAATTTAGAATAATAATTGTACAATAACAATAATACTTTTATTTATTAATCATTTGTCGTGTATAATATATAACTATATATAACTATATATATATATTTTTTTTTTTGGGGGGGGGGGTAGTGGGTGGGGAGTGGTGTGCCCCAGTAGAGCTTTATGTCTAGCAATGCCCCTGCCCTAACCTACCTAGTTAACTTCATTAATCTAGTTAAGCCTTTAAATGTCACTTTAAGCTGTACAGAAGTGTCTTGAAAAATATCTAGTCAAATATTATTTACTGTCATCATGACGAAGATAAAATAAATCAGTTATTAGAAATGAGTTATTAAAACTATTATGTTTAGAAATGTGTTGAAAAAAATCCGTTAAACAGAAATTGGGGAAAAAATAAACATGGGGGGCTAATAATTCAGGGGGGCTAATAATTCTGACTTCAACTGTATATATATATATATATATATATATATATATATATATATATATATATATATATATATATATATACTCATCTTTCCATCAAGCAAATTTCTCATGTTAGCTTAATTGGTTGGCGACGTCAACGACCTGAGCGAAAGGTGGCAGTATCGCACCAAAAAGTTTGTTGTGCAGACCACCATAAAACAGGAAGAAGAAGAAATCGTCATTCTCACCATCATGCATTTACTTTTCTCGGCTACACATCGGACTCACAGCTCCATAAATGTTGGTGCCGTCACTTATTAATCCACGATGTGTGGACGCTACTGTACTACTTGGCGGATGCACTATGCACTACTGGTCCTATGCACTACTACTACTAAAAAAATTGCTTGGATTTGATTCATAAAGTAGCGACGCTACCGCCATGCTACTGAGAAATGTAGTTAAGCTAGTAGCGTCACTACTTGTAGCGACGCTACTGCCCAACACTGGTAACAAACTATGTTTCTAAACAACTAGCAGCATAGCCTAAAGTGTCCTATTATGCTATTGCTCTTATTGGTCAGATGGCCAAGTGTGATGTTATTTTGTGGAAAGCTTACAGTTAGTCAGAAGCCAAGTGCTTGTTACCATATGAATTTTAGCTTGTCCTCAGTAGCTATGTTAAAAAATGTAAAGTAAGTGTATGCGCAACACTGGAATATTGCACAAAACATCTCCTTCATAGCTCAGCAAATGCATAGATTTAACTACACTTTACAGCTGTGTAAAATTAGCTTCGCTGTAATTAAGTTTGCTAGTAATAAACTACGTCTCTAAACAATTATCAGCATAGCCTAATGTTTCCTATTATGCTATTGTAAAGGTTAACTGAACTTTTCCTCTTATATATACACTGCCGCATCATTAATTCTCTCATAGTGTCTATTTGTTTAAGGACGTACTCACACTATGCTATCTGAACCGTGCCCAGGCCCGTTTCCCAGATCGTTTGAGAAGTGTGAGTGCTTTGAACCGGGCTCAAGCACTGTTCACTTGGCCGGCCCTGGCCCGGTTGTAGGAGGTGGGCCTGAGCGCGGTTCACTTGGGCCTAAGGCCGAAACTGAAAGCGAGACGTGACTTTTAAGGGACTGTATCATATGGATTAATTAATCATTCGTGCTGTTCAATGAACGAAATGAACGTCGTAGTTTATTAAAGACCCAAACCCCTCACTGCACGACAGCTGCACCTTCAGCAAACCTCCTAATTCCTGCAGCACGAGGACTTTATGGGCGTCAAAAGTGGCTGATCTGTTCGGCGAAATATTTGACTGCGTGTCACCGCATATCAAACGACTTAAACGATATACCTAAAGAAATATCCACTGTGCTGAGCTAGAGCACTTCTCTTCCTAAACTGAACAGCGCGTCATCGATGACGTAAGTGTGCCCAGGCCCGAATGTAATGTGAGTGCGGGCCGTCGGGGGAGAGGGGAGGGGGGACACGCGTGCTTTGGCCCGGTTCAATGCAACTGTACATAGTGTGAGTACGCCCTAAGTCTCTAAACCTTTCTTAGAAACTGCTTTGCTCATATTGGTCAAATGGCTAAGTGTGGTGTGATTTGTTGAAAGCCTACAGCTTGTCAGAAACCAAGTACCATATCTGAATTTCAGCTCGTCCTCAGTAGCTCTGCTAAAATAAAAGTGAAGTAAATGTATGTGCAAATCTGGAGTCTCTAAATTTTTCTTAGAGACTGCTTTGCTCTTATTGGTCCAATGGTCAAGTCTGGTATGATTGGTCGAAACCATGTGCTCATTACCATTTCTGAATTTTAGCTTGTCCTCAGTAGCTATGTTGAAAAATGCGAAGTAAACGTATTTGCAAAACTGGAATATTGCACAAAACATCTCCTTCATAGCTCAGCAAATGCATAGATTTAACTACACTTTACACCTGTGACGAGATTAGCTCTGCTCTCATAGTGTCTATTTGTTTGAGTCTCTAAACCTTCCTTAAAAACTGCTTTGCTCGTATTGGTCAAATGGTCAAGTGTGGTGTGATTTGTTGAAAGCCTACAGCTTGTCAGAAACCAAGTGCTCATTACCATTTCTGAATTTCAGCTTGTTCTAAGTAGCTTTGCTAAAATAAAAGTGAAGTAAACGTATGTGCAAATCTGGAAAAACATCTTCATAGCTCAGCTGTGTAGAGATTAGCTCTGCTGTAATTAAGTTTGCTAGTAACAAACTATGTTTCTAAACAATTAGCATCATAGCCTGAAGTGCCCTATTATGCTATTGTAAAGGTTAACTGAACTTTTCCTCTTATATATACACTGCCGCATCATTATATCCCTCATAGTGTCTATTTGTTTGAGTCTCTAAACTTTTTTTAGAGACTGCTTTGCTCTCATTGGTCAAATGGTCAAGTCTGGTATGATTGGTCGAAACCATGTGCTCATTACCATTTCTGAATTTTAGCTTGTCTTCAGTAGCTGTTGAAAAATGCAAAGTAAACGTATTTGCATAACTGGAATATTGCACAAAACATCTCCTTCATAGCTCAGCAAATGCATAGATTTAACTACACTTTACAGCTGTGTAGAGATTAGCTCTGCTGTAATTAAGTTTGCTAGCAACAAACTACATTTCTAAACAATTAGCAGCATAGCCTGAAGTGCCCTATTGTGCTATTGTAAAGGTTAACTGAATTTTTCCTCTAATATATGCTCTGTGGCATCATTAATTCTCTCATAGTGTCTATTTGTTTGAGTCTCTAAACCTTTCTTAGAAACTGCTTTGCTCGTATTGGTCAAATGGTCAAGATTGGTGTGATTTGTTGAAAGCCTACAGCTTGTCAGAAACCAAGTGCTCATTACCATATCTGAATTTCAGCTCGTCCTCTATAGCTTTGCTAAAAAAAAAGTGAAGTAAATGTATGTGCAAATCTGGAAGAACATTAATTCCCTCATAGTGTCTATTTGTTTGAGTCTCTAAACTTTTCTTAGAAACTGCTTTGATCTTATTGGTCAGATGGCCAAGTCTGGTGTGATTGAGCTTGTGTCAAAAATGTGAAGTAAATGTATTTGCAAAACTGGAATATTGCATAAGTGAAGTTTATTTATAAACTAATTTCGAGAGGATCACGTGCTTATGTTTGCTTGCAGCCGGCCCCGCATTATTCAATTTATGATTCACCAATCAGACGATTCCTAAGCCACTATAAATAGCCTAAGTTCCATAAACAGCCCTTTCTTCGTTTTGAAGAATCCCCCCTTCCACCCCTACTCCTCCTCTTTTCCTAGATGCGTGGCACGGTGGCCCAGTGGTTAGCACTGTTGCCTCACAGCAAGAACATCACTGGTTCTAGTCCTTACCAAGCCAGCTGACGTTTCTGTGAGGAGTTTACACGTTCTCCCCGTGCTCACATGGGTTTCCCCCAGGTTCCCCGGTTTCCTCCCACCGTCCAAAAACATGCAGTTTATGTTAATTGCTTAATCTAAATCGGCACCATAGACATGCACCTAGTAAGTAGTCATCTCTTAAGAGCAATCACTATCTGTTCATTAGCTACTACAGCAGGGGAGTTCTCGAGATCTACCTCAGCTCAAACTCCCCTCTCAACTTGCAAATGGGAGAGAGCCCCGGGCTCTAGGATCTCATAAGCTCAGGGCTCTCTAATTTGCTGTAGTAGGAGAAGGCTGTGAGCCTTTTTGTAATTTTAGAACAACCAAAACAACATTTCAGCTATTTTACTATGTGGTTGGTCCACTGGTTTGTCCGATCATGCACTTTTGTGCTATCACATGCTCTGTTAAACAAAATCACATGACTTTTTTTGATGCACATGCTAGAATGTATTCAGTTAATGTGTTTCCATTATAGTTTATGCACTTTTTGGATAAAATATGTGTCCTACTCCAGTGGTCCTCAAGCGCAGGGCTGCAGACTGGTACTGGTCCGTGGATCAATTGCTACCGGGGCGCACAAGAAATCATGAATTATTTCTGTTTTATTTATTATTTGAGTCTGAATGATCTTTTATTTTGAAAAATTACCGTATTCTTTGGGTTACATCTCGGTCAACTGAGCAGCAAAATTTAACCCACAAGCAGGAAAATGAGTAAGAAACTGACATCTTTGGAAAGTTTCTTTGCTAAGGGGAAAAGGCCCAATAAAACTGCCAAGGATTAAATCTGCAACCCGTATGTTAACAAATCAGGTGAATGCAGCATCTCCACAACCTAGAGATTGCAAATGACGGCGACCTTTTAAGGGCTGTTCGCATATCACTTTTCTAGAGTTCTCGCAATTTCGTTATTTCCAATGGAGGTGTACGGCTTGTGCACGCAAGCGGCGTGATGCGCTCGCGCCTTTTAAACACACCCAGTTGAATGAATGCTACACTGCGAGTCATGTGATAAGAACTGACCAATCAGCTTAATACTGTATACACATTTCGGTAGACTAATTATCTCAGACAAACACAGAACACCCAAACACTGCAGTGCTTTTTTGTAATTTTCTCCAAAAATAAAGCTTGTATCAGAGTGACAGCATTGTTTTGTCATCCTCTTAAAAATGATGGTCACCTAGCAACCTACGAATCACCCCCACCCGCCCCCCTGGTCCATGGTAAAATTGCCCAGCGTTGACCGGTCCGCTGTGATTAAAAAAATTAGGAACCACTGTCCTACTCAATTGTGAACATATGTTTTTTAACCCTCGTGTCCTGTTGGGGATGTTTTCATCCCCTCTGAGGTGATTTTGAGGCTTAATTTGACCACCACTTTCTCTGTGTTTCAGCAAATGGAATAAATTTGGGTGACACATCTTATTTTGACACATATTTTGGGAAAATGCTTTGTAAATTTTCAACAATACACAATACACAACAATATACTTTTTTGCTCCATTCACTTCCATTATAATGAAATTTTTTGATTGCAAAGCTGTGACACCATATAAACATGCGTTCTTGATTGTTGCTGTTTTTTCCTGTTAGGAAGAGATACTGTAAATGTTTAGTGCATTTTTAGTGTTGGTCATTAATTGCAGTATAAAAAGGACAAGGCAAAGCCAAGTCTGGATTTGAATGTCCCTAATGTTGGAGCACATATAATCATTTCTGAAAGCTGATTCCAGCAGCAGGGGGCGCAGGGGGTTTATTTATGCACACACACTATCATTGTAACGGGGGATGTGACACTGACAACAGGGTTCGGATCCAAATGCAGGTTTAATAAGGAAGTCAGGCAAGCAGTGGTCAACACGGGCAAACAGATATATGCAGGCAATCCATAAACATAGTCAAAGTAACAGGCGAGATGTCAGAAGGCAGGCGGCAGGCAGGGATAAAAAGATTAACAAGGCGAGGGTAAAAACCACGGCAAAGGAAACAAGTTGTAATGTTACAAACTGGAAACAAGACTCGGCGACTAGAGTGAGTGTATGTGCTGCTTAAATAGTGTGTGTAATCAGTCCTTGACAATCCTCCGGTGGTGTGTATGCAAGAGTGTTTCCTCTAGGATTTTTTTCCAGCAGTGGCGGCAGGACTTTTTTTTTTACACAGATCTGCCAACTATTTCAAAGACAAATATTACACGCAGTATTACAAGTCGAGATAGCATTCATGTAATACGAGCATGCGAATCTCTTTGCTTGCGCGCCGATTTCCTCTGTTCGAGCACAGAACTTTTTGCACGCACTCAAATTTACACGTTCAAGTGCAGATCTTCTTGTGCGCTCTCCAGTAAGCGCTGCTGAAGCGCGATTTAGTGCGTTTTTGTGCGTTTTCTGACATTAACGCGTCCTGAAGTAAAGTGAAACGGCTATAAACTCCAGCAAGATAAAGTCATTGTATGCAAAGCCATTGACCTTTAACAATAAAGTATACTTATGGAAACTGTGTTCATCTTAACTGAAAGCTACGCGGTGTTTGCTAGACTCACGCACCTGTCAGTCAGTCTGTCAGAGAGTCAGTCAGCATGTCACCTTGAACAAATAGCGCACAGCACTACTACGGTTACAGAAAAGTTTGCGCTGTTTACCTCCAATATGTTTTGGTGCGATTATAATCCGCTATAAAAAACACGGCTAAATGTTTTAAATAAGAAGCTGTAATGTAGCCGTGGCGGGATGAATTTTGTCGTGGCGGCCCGCCACGGATGAATGAATGTAGCGGAAACCTTGTGCAATCAGTCAAGATACGGAACGTGTGTGAGAGCGGAGTGCATGTATGGAGTTGTAGTCCATGAAATGGCGGATTTGTAGTCCGTTATCGATTCTGCATGAATTCATGCGATCTACAGAGTTTAGATTGCTGGTAATCGTGACAATCATTTGCTGTTTTTTTCTATACAGGCAGTGCAGAATTATTAGGCAAATGAGTATTTTGAGCACATCATCCTCTTTATGCATGTTGTCTTACTCCAAGCTGTATAGGCTCGAAAGCCTACTACCAAATAAGCATATTAGGTGATGTGCATCTCTGTAGTGAGAAGGGATGTGGTCTAATGACATCAACACCCTATATCAGGTGTGCATAATTATTAGGCAACTTCCTTTCCTTTGGCAAAATGGGTCAAAAGAAGCACTTGACAGGCTCCGAAAAGTCAAAAATAGTGAGATATCTTGCAGAGGGATGCAGCACTCTTAAAATTGCCAAGCTTCTGAAGCGTGATCATCCAACAATCAAGCGTTTCATTCAAAATAGTCAACAGGGTTGCAAGCGTGTGGAAAAACCAAACCAAAAACCAAGGTGCAAAATAACTGCCCATGAACTGAGAAAAGTCAAGCGTGCAGCTGCTAAGATGCCACTTGCCACCAGTTTTGCCATATTTCAGAGCTGCAACATCACTGGAGTGCCCAAAAGCACAAGGTGTGCAATACTCAGAGCCATGTCCAAGGTAAGAAAGGCTGAAAAACGACCACCACTGAACAAGACACACAAGCTGAAACGTCAAGACTGGGCCAAGAAATATCTCAAGACTGATTTTTCTAAGGTTTTATGGACTGATGAAATGAGAGTGAGTCTTGATGGGCCCGTGGCTGGATCGGTAAAGGGCAGAGAGCTCCAGTCCGACTCAGACACCAGCATGGTGGAGGTGGACTATATTGGTCACTGATTTGTTTTTGAATGTCAGAAATGTGTATTTGTGAATGTTGAGATATTATATTGGTTTCACTGGTGAAAATAAATAATTGAAATGGGTATATATTTGTTTTTTGTTAAGTTGCCTAACAATTATGCACAGTAATAGTCACCTGCACACACAGATATCCTCCTAAAATAGCTAAAACTAAAAACAAACTAAAAACTACTTCCTAAAATATTCAGCTTTGATATTAATGAGTTTTTTGGGTTCATTGAGAACATGGTTGTTGTTCAATAATAAAATTAATCCTCAAAAATACAACTTGCCTAATAATTCAGCACTCCCTGTAGAATCCATATAAAGGCCAGAAACATGTTTGCACAGGCCTATCTAAAGGGTTAGTGCTGCCAACTGATGATCAACAGTAAAATAACAAATTTTACCTCTTACCAACAGGGAAAACCAGCAACAATCAAAAATGCATGATTATATGCAGTCATGGCTTTGCAATCAAAAAATGTCATTATAATGGAAGTCAATGGGGAAAAACAGCCACAAACATAACGAAAGTGTAGTCAATTTGAACAGTACAAAAGGGATAAATACACATTTTCAAAATTAATGTGCATCATATTTTCAATAAGCATTTTCTTTATGCTAAAGTAATGGATTTTCGGATGGATGACCGCTCCAGGATGGTCTGACATATATACTTTTTAGGGTTCCGTTATTTTTAATATTTAAATCAGAATTTAAATCTCTGAAATTATTTTGATTAGGAATAACAATGCAACATTCTATGTGATTTAAATGGTATCAATGACAGATTTACCTCATACGAGTCCTCATCTTTCAGATTAGCATGTGGATTTGCTTTTGAAACACAGAGAACAGCATCTTCTTGACTTCTCAACCACACAAACCAAACTCATCCAGACCTCAGTTACTTAAAACTACAGTCTTCAGTGTAGATGTTATTCAGAGAAAGCCAATAAAGACCTCAGACTGGCATTATGAAGAAGAAGAAACTAAGAATAAAATGTCGGATGGCTCATTTCTGGCAGTGCACAATCACTTCTTTCTTTTGGTAGACGATAACTGTGATCTCTGAATCTGTACAGACCTTTAGAAAGGTAATAACTGAAATCATATAATGGGGCACATATCATTTTGTCACATTTTATGATCACACAAAAACCTACAAAGCTGCTATTAGTTTTGATCCTCCAGCCTGGTGAAGCTGCTCAGTTGATTTAGCTCATCAGCTAAAGGCCCGTTCACATTAAAATAAATGCTCGGTTCAATAATCATTCTAATTGGAATGATTGGTGAACAGTTATTTGAATGATAATTGCATCTGACATGTAATTATTGTTATTCTTTTTACAGAACGAGGCTTTAATCTCTTTTCTATTGCACTGAGAGGAAAGCTTGATATAATAAACGCTGTAATTAAAATGATCAGCATTTGCATCTGACCAACACAAACACTGGCATGTCAATGTGATGCCTTTTTAGTCTCTTGTTCAACTATTTGTGTGTATGTGTGTGTGTGTGTGTGTGTGTGTGTTTTTTTAACAAACAACATATAATTAAAGCACATTTCACTGGATATTGAATAATGAGACAAGCATAAAAAATGTATATTCATTCATTCATTCATTTTCCTTCGCCTTAGGCCCCATTTACAGTAATACGCTTTAGTTTTACAACGCATAAGTTTTGCTACGGTGACGCCTTCCCTCCACACTATGTCTGAGTTTTTGAGCCACAAAAACGGAGCGTTTTGAAAATGCTGAAGAGGCCATTTTCATTCTAAAACGCTGCTGCTCCATGTCAGTGTGGATGGGGGAAAACGGAGGCGGGGCTGCAGACATTCACCTATCTGATTGGGGCTTTTCCCTCAATATTAAGTAGCCGATACACAGTTCAGTCCTGCATCCTCTCCTTGTAAGTTCAGACTTTGCAAGTTTGATATGGAAAACAAACTCGCGAGGACACGTCGGGTAAATCTTCAAAGGCAACAGTGTACTCTATAACCTCATTCACATCACCCTAGCTAAGCTCTTTCACTATCTTAACAATAAAATGAAAACATGATGTGAGGAACTGCCCATTTTCATTTTGATATTAGCAATTTAACAGACATCAAAAATGTTGAGGCGTCGTGTAGCTGCATAATATGACTGTCATCGTCATATATTTATAACAAAACGGAGCCTATAACATAACTGCCTCCTTTCATTTTTATTGAAAATACGAAACATACCCTCTCTTTCATTAAATATCAGTTTTAATAATCAATAATGACCATTATAAAAGTATAACGCACAATAAGTTTATACAATATAGGAAATAAAGGCAAGCAATCAATCAATGTGCAGAATCAGTGTACGTGGTTACATTAATTATAAACTTATCTTTGCGCTCAGCCAAAGCACGTTACCTGAGAACAAGTAATAGATTCAAAAGACCAAAGTCAGGGAATGTCGTTAAATATAGACAACAAGATGAATTAAATATCACGTTTAACAAATATAGTGAGATTAGATCCTTGATGAACAGTCAAACGTGTGCAGCTCTCATTTGGCTGTGGTCAAAGCACGCTGCAGCGCATGCCAGTGTGTGTGTGTGGTCACGTGATGTGCATTTTCAGCGGTTTAATGTAGACGCAGGGTTGTTCAGAAATGCTGGGTGAAACGCTAGTGTGGACGCGGATCGTTTTCATACTAAAACGCCGTTTTAAAACTAAAACGTATTAGTGTAAACAGGGACTTAGACCCTTTATTAATCAGGGGTCACCACAGTGAAATGAACCACCAACTTATTAAGCACGTTTTACACAGTTGATGCCCTTCCAGCTGCAACCCAGCACTGGGAAACACCCATACACTCTCACACATACACTACGGCTAATTTAGCTTACCCAATTCACCTATAGCACATGTCTTTGGACTGTGGGGGAAACCAAAAAACCCGGAGGAAACCCACGCAAACACTGGGAGAACATGCAAACTCCACACAGAAATGTTAACTGGCCTAGCCGGAACTCGAACCAGCAATCTTCTTGCTGTAAGGCAACAGTGCTAACCACTGAGCCACGGTGAATATGTATATGTAGTGAATATGTAATGTATATGAATATGTATACGCCCCCAAAATATGTATATGTAGTGTTTAAAATAATAATAATAATAATACGCATTTCAAACCACTCAAGGTCATCGTACATAAGTAATAATAAAATAAATAAATAAAACACAATAAATAAAAAACTATAAAACAAATAAATTAATAAAACGCAATAAATAAACTATAAAACAAATAAATTAATAAAACACAATAAATAAAAAACTATAAAACAAATAAATGAATAAAACACAATAAATAAATAAACAATAAAACAAATAAATGAATAAAACACAATAAATAAATAAACTATAAAACAAATAAATGAATAAAACACAATAAATAAATAAACTATAAAACCAATAAATGAATAAAACACAATAAATAAAAAAATATAAAACAAATAAATGAATAAAACACAATAAATAAATAAACTATAAAACAAATAAATGAATAAAACACAATAAATAAATAAATAAATAAACTATAAAACAAATAAATGAATAAAACACAATAAATAAATAAACTATTAAAAATGATTAAACAATAAATAAACCATAAAAGAAGCAGTAGTTACAAAATGACAGCAATAAAATGACACAATAATATTAAACAAAAAACAGTAATCATATACTCATGTATCAGCATCTTGCTAAACAAATACCATATTATATATTCATATTACATTTGTATGCTTTTATTCAGTATGTCTTTTGTTTGTTTTTTCTTAGTCTTAGTGTAGTCTGAACTGAAATTCATGTGAGAAGATCAAACATACTTTTGTGTGAATATTGGTGTTGTTGTGTACAGGCCTGTCTTGAAATAGTTCAACCTAAGAATAAAAATGAGCTCTTTGCAGAGGCTGTGGATTTAAGGTAAAAATGTTCTGTAATGTTCAGTTTTTTACACAGATCGATCGCATTGATTCATAAAGCCTCCATGTTCTGTCAGGAGACATAGATATTAATTTCATTCTGCACAAATTTGTGTGTATAAATATATAAAATTATTCCTTATATTTATTTTTGACACTCAAAGTGCTGATAGATGTTGATTCCCATTTTATAGACACTAAAAATCTTCTTTAATGCTCTGCTTTAGAAATCGAATAGTGAGTAAATCAATGGCACATTTTTAATTTGGGGCGATATTTTTTTTTTTTTTTTTAATTATTTTTTTTAACTGGTCTGACCTACTGAAAAGTCCCCCAAACCACATATGTGTGTTTGTGTGTGTATGTGCACGCATGCTTGCGTGTCTGTGTATGTGTGTGTGTATTATACACTAAATACACTCACTGGCTACTCTATTAGGTACACCTGTTCAACTGCTTGTTAATGCAAATTTCTAATCAGCCAATCACATGGCAGCAACTCAATGCATTAAGGCATGTAGACATGGTCAAGATGATCTACTGCAGTTCAAACTGAACATCAGAATGGGGAAGAAAGGGGATTTAAGTGACTTTGAACGTGGCATGGTTGTTGGTGCCAGACGGGCTGGTCTGAGTATTTTAGAAACTGCTGATCTACTGGGATTTTCACGCACAACCATCTCTAGGGTTTACAGAGAATGGTCAGAAAAAAAGAAAATATCCAGTGAGCGGCAGTTCTGTGGGCGCAAATGCCTTGTTGATGCCAGAGGTCAGAGGAGAATGGTCAGACTGGTTCGAGCTGATAGAAAGGCAACAGTAACCCTTTCTCGTTACAACCACTCGTTACAACTGAGGTATGCAGAAGAGCATCTCTGAATGCACAACACATCCAAGCTTGAGGCGAATGGGTTACAGCAGCGAAAAAAAACACTGGGTACCACTCCTGTCTGCTAAGAATAGGAAACTGAGGCTAAAATTCGCACAGGCTCACGAACATTGGACAATAGAAGATTGGAAAAACGTTGCCTGGTCTGATGAGTCTCAATTTCTGCTGCGACATTTGGATGGTCGGGTTAGAATTTGTTGTCAACAACATGAAAGCATGGATCCATCCTGCCTTGTATAAACGGTTCAGGCTGGTGGTGGTGATGTAATGGTGTGGGGGATATTTTCTTGGCATGCTTTGGGCGCATTAGTACCAATTGAGCGTCGTGTAAATGCCACAGCCTACCTGAGTATTGTTGCTGACCTTGTCCATTCCTATATGACCACAGTGTACCCATCTTCTGATGGCTACTTCCAGCAAGATAACGCGCCATGTCATAATCATCTCAGACTGGTTTCTTGAACATGACATTGAGTTCACTGTACTCAAATGGCCTCCACAGCCACCAGATTTCAATCCAATAGAGCACCTTTGGGATGTGGTGGAACGGGAGATTCGCATCATGGATGTGCAGCCGACAAATCTGCAACAACTGTGTGATGTTATCATGTCAATATGGACCAAAATCTCTGAGGAGTATTTCCAGTACCTTGTAGAATCTATGCCACGAAGGATTAAGGCAGTTCTGAAGGCAAAATGGGGTCCAACCTGCTACTAGTAAGGCGTACCTAATAAAGTGGCCGTGAGTGTATATTGAAAGTCCTCTATTTTTCTTTTGTTTTTGTCAAAAATCTGCAGTCAATTGATGATAAAAAAGGACTGCATGAAGATACAATAATATGCTTGAAATAAAATGTAATAAAAGGTCCAGTTCTTAATATGAGGCATAACATGGTCATATATTCTTAGCAAAAAATATTGTGAGTGCCATCAAATTTAGGTGAAAATCATCAAAAATGCTGGCGGTGTTTTTTAAAATGGATACTTAACTCAAAAATAAAACTTGTCTTCATTTACTCACCCTTAACTTGTTTCAAACCTTTAAGAGTTTCAATCGTCAGTTAAACACAAAAGAAGATACTTCAAAGAAATCTGGAAACATGTAACCATTGGCTTCAAATAGTATTTGTCAACAGTTGCAGGTTTCCAGCTTCCTTCAAAATGTCTTCTTTTGTGTTCAACTGAAGAATGAAATGTATATGAGTCTGAAACCACTTGAGGGTGAGTAGATTAAATGCAATGGTTAAATGTTCATTTTTTGGGTGAACTATCCCTTTAAGGCATGTGATATTTAAAAGTGACACACTAGCCCCTTTATAATCCCGAAGCTGACCCAGCTCCTTAACCGCCACATAAAACCACTCGTTCCTGTGTTTGCTCAGTAAATAAGTCATTATGGTAGAACTATCAGCATGTGTTTGGGGCTACAGATAATGGTCATGGCCTCAGAGCGAGCGAGTGAGTGCTTGTGTGTAAGGACGGTGTCACTAGCCAGTGCCGCCTGGACTCTAATAGATCGGCCCATTTAGCATTTATTAGCATGCATTAGCATTCATTAGCTCCATTTCCAACACCGATGGCAGTGACGGGAAGTGCATCTAACAAGCCTTTATTCCAATGAGAGCGCAGGGTAAACGGATAATTGATTCTGAAAAAGGCTTTTCGACAAATCGTCGCAATAAATGAACTCTAAGTGAATCGGGCAGGTTGGAAAGGTGCATAATGGGCTGGAGCAAAGCAAAAGATTGAGAGATTGAATTTTTGGCTCGGCTCATTTGGATGAATTTGGTTAAAGCTCAGCCAGATGTGGAATGCTTATTTATTTTTAATTTTCCTTCTTGGCATGGCTTGTGTAATTCAGAACGATGGTGTGTTTTTTAGGAAGATGCTGCCAAGTTTGTGGTTGTATATATATGTATGTATATACTCACCGGCCACTTTATTAGATAGACCTGTCCAACTGCTTGTTAATGCAAATTTCTAATCAGCCAATCACATGGCAGCAACTCAATGCATTTAGGCATGTAAACATGACAATCAGCTGCAGTTCAAACCGAGCATCAGAATGGAGAAGGAGATTTAGGTGACTATTTTTAAGTGAATATTTTGCTTGAATTTAATTGCATTATCTTTCAATTTTTAAATATGTTTGGTGACTAAAATATTATTTTAATAAATGTATCTGTTTAATAAATCTGTTTTGTTTAAATGCACCAAAATACATTGCCTATATTCACTGAGAAATCAATAAAAATATTCATTTTCAAAATGAGCTGTACTCTTTGCTGAGCATTGTATTTATTCTTGGTCTACGTACACAGTATACATATGTAAACCATTGTCTAAAGTGAGATAAATATGTCTTTACAGATAGTAAAAAGAATAGTAGAAAAAGAAAGAGGGGCGAAATTATTGTTTTATTTACATTGTGAGCAAGTGCCTTTATTTTATTTTAGTTATATTCTCCATTTTATTTCTTTTTTATTCATTTTTGTAAATGTTATTTTATTTTATTAATTTATTTTATTTTATGCATATTTTAATTTAGTTCAATTCTAGATACTGAGTAAAAGCACTACTTTTTATTATAAATTACAATGTATTTTCTGTTTTTTAAAATTTGAAATTACTTTTAAAAATGTAAATTTTTAATACATTTTTTAATGTTGTTTTATTTCATAATTTATTTAATTTCCTTTTATCCATTATTTAATTTGGTTAAATTATACATGTGGAAAAAATGTACAGCTTTTTATCATTTGTTACAACCATATTTTCTTTTTCTCAAATTTAAAATTATTTAAAAATATATATTTAAATATTTATTTTTGTAGTATTGTAGTATTACATCTGATCTACAAATATTGGCCTCTTCCATAAGCTTAATTTTGGTGCTCTTTTAAACTGTGTTAATAGAGAGATACTATTGATATACTATTTATTTATTTTTTTTCTATTTTCTTTTTTTTTTTTTTTATTAAAATTTTACTAATTTGTAGTATTTTTTATCAATTTCTTCATTCAATAATGTATTGATTTATTTTTCAATGTTGTTAATATTTGTTTCCTAGTTAAGTTAATAGTTTTTTTGTTTAGCTTAGTTTAGTTGAAAATAAAAAATATTTCTTTGGCAACTACAGATACACTTTAAACCCCAAAAAGTTAAGGCAACTCAAACCGTTTGAGGAAACCGATTGCTCCAAACCATTTGAGTTAAAAAAAAATCTATATGAGTACTGTGAACTTACTCCATTTAAGTTGAAGTAATGAGGTATTTAATTAACTCATTATCTTAAACACTGAGTTTAAAACTCTTTTCAAATGAGTAGAAATAACTTTGTCAATTTTGAGTTAAGGACACTCATTTCATTTAATAAAGTTGACTGTTGGGTTTTACAGTGTATTTTGGTTTCTTCCATACATCAGTTCTTTTAGTTAACAAAAACAGTTAACCCTGGAATACAAGACCAGAAATCCAGTAAACGTATAAAACAAACAGAGTTCAAGTTGCCTTTTAAAGTAAAATTGGAGCTTCACCAAGACCACCAACACAAGGTTAAGTGAACAGCGCAGTTGTGTGTGGGTGACCAAACATTTTACATCGTATTTATTAGCAAATTTGCACTCAAGTTTACATAAGAGCTTCTCACTAGTCCAGCGTGGGCACCGAAGCCCTTTAACAGCCAGAGATTTGGACAATTCAGTGTCATGATCCAAACACGACAGTTTTGTCACTTCCTGCGAGCGCATTAACAGATGGGAAGGTGTAAAAGACGTGAGTGGATCTCACAAAACACATCTGAGTCACAGCAGAGAGAGAAAGACGGAGAAAGATCCGTCTCTTTATTCGATTACAATTACATCAAATTGCGAGTGCGAGCAGATAAAAGAAGCAAAAAAAGCTCTCAAATGAACGAAACGCTCATGCAGAGTGAGCTGAGTGATAAATGATAGTGAATAGCGAAACAAAGAATGAGCGATATCCTGGAGGGGTCATGAAACAACCAAGAAACGTCACTTCGCCAAGAGTTTCGCAATTGATTGACTGTCAGCCTTTCTCGTTGTCCCCAAAAAAGTGGCAAACCGGAGACTTCAATGGCTTTTGTTAAATCACGCTTTGATCGTAACGATGAGTCACACACAATGAGAAAAGCGATAAACAGCGGCTGACTAAAGCACTGACAGTGGGCTGGCAAATTTTGGACCGTTTCATTCAGCCTTTCCTCAGTTTTATTCTTCCCTTGTCTTATTACAGTGAGCACAATAAGAGTTTCCAGCCTCCCTCCCACTTTCTGGGCTCTATGAATATCTTTGCGCTCCATCTCTCTCTCTCTATGCAATCTTGGCATAATTCAGACATAACAAATGCCAACTTGTACCTCCAGTCTCTTTCATAACTTGCTTGTCTTTCACTGCGCTATTAAGCTGTCACTTTCTTTTTATTTGGCTGCAGACGTCAGTTTTCTGCCTGTTTGCATTTATATTTATGCGTGCGGATGAACTTGATAGCCTATCCGGATGGAGCGACACAAAGCAAAGATGACATTGATTTAATTGCTAGCGATACCCGTCCGGCTAAACTTGTGTTACTGAATTACATGCGCTCTAGGTCGGCGTGTCCCTATACGCTGATTAACTTACTTTAATTAGAATTATAATCAAAGCACTTGTGCGTGAAACACAAGCTGGATTCGGAGATGGGGACAGATATTGATCCATCAGCTTACACGTTGTGTACCAATACTGTATCGCTTTACTTTTTCCTTTCCTATAGTGGACTTAACCCTTGTGTAATGTTCAAATTGACCGATCAACTATAAAAATGACACATTTGACCTCTTCCCAATAGGGAAAACCAGCAACAATCAAGAATGCATGATTATATGCTGCCATGGCTTTGCAATAAAAAAATGTCATAACAATGGAGATCAATGGTGCAAAAACAGCCACAAACATAACGAAAGGGTAGCAAATTTGCATTGTTGAATTTTCAAATGTGTCAAAATATTATTTGTCACCAAAAATCATTCCATTTGCTGAAACACAGAGATTGTTGTGGTCAAATTAAGCCTCAAAATCACTCCAGAGTGGATGAAAACATTCCCAATGGCCAGGGCCGGAGCAAGCTGAACTGGCGCTCTAGGCAAACGACGATCACGCCGCCATCAACCCAAAAGTGAAAGCGAAAATGACCGGTTCGTGAAGTAAAAGTATGCGGTGTCACGGACATAAGTGAGGGGGGGGATTGTGGAGTGGGTGGGGGCTGTTCGTTGGTGTCGCAGATGAAAGTGTGGGGGGGTTGGGGGTTGGAGTTACTGAGTCACTATTCTATACGCCGCCTAGGTCACCTCTATGGACGCGCCGGCCCTGCCAACAGCACACAAGGGTTATCGAAATAGTTCAACCAAATTCATTCTCAACCAACACTTTCGTCAATATATACATTCACTGGCCACTTTATTAGGTACACATATTGTCAGCACAAATCCAGTCCGATCTCACGAGTAGTGTTGTCAAGTATCGAATTCAGTACCATTCTGTACTGAAATTTAAAAAAACGTCCATTTCCCGCTAGCTTCTGAGCTCTGTTGAGCATGTTCTTGTTGCTAGAATGAAGTGAGAACCCAGTCCACGAGACTCGAAACAAGTAGAATTCCGTTATTGAGACGTGTTGGTTAATCTGCAGTCATACAGTGTCTTCAAGAAGACCACGAGTCTGCAAGAGCCTACTGGAGTCTCTTACAAGGTCTGCAGTCTGCGGGTTTTATCACAAGTCTGTTAGTCAAGTCTAAAATGAGTCTATAATACGTTTTAAGGAGGAGGGGAGTGGCTAGGTGGAGAAGCAGGGTAAATTGCATTTCCACAGCCCTGATCTCATCAGCATATTGGTACCCATTCATGATATATTTTAGCATGAAAACAAAGCGTGCAAATGAAATACTGGAGTCAGAACCCGTCCTGCCACTTGACCAGTTTGAAAGTGTTACTTAGTCATTTGTTAGACAATATGTCACACGCTAGCTAGGGTTTTGAATGAAATGAGCTCATTAAAAACCAGTTATAACTTACCAGTTATATATAGATTATTGTTCATTTGGAACTAGATTATATAAATGTATATTCCCACATTCTGAAACACAACTGATTGGCCATTACCGCATTTTACCAAGTGTAAACACAGACACACCGACACTGGAGCAGCTCAAAGTCGTGTAGATGAGTTTCGAACTTGATTCTTTTGACAACACTACTCACTAGGAAACATAACTATTTTTATTGTTAGAAAAGTGGCTTATTTGTGCAAATGTATACAATTTCATTCGTATGGAAACTTCCAAACTCGATACTTTGGACAACATGTAAGCCGTGTCATGCTGTCTTATCTTTTATTTTGTCATTTAGTTTTGACTTCCTGTTTCCTGCCCTGCTTCCCACCATGTGTGCTCCTTTATGTGTGTGTCATGTTTTCATTGGTTGATTAAGTCTTGTGTCTTGTTCTTCATTGGTTATCCTTGTCATGTGTCTTGTTTCTCTATGTTTGTCCTGTGATCCTTAGTGTTTAATATAAATACCCTCATGTTTCCTTGTTCCTGGGCTAGCTTTGTTTGTGTAACCTCTGTCAGTGACTTTGTTGGTATTGCTTTGCCATGTGAAGCCAAGTTCTGGTTAAGTTCTTGTTTTTTTTTGTTTTGCTCTTTTTGTTAAACTGCATTTGGGTTCTATACACTTGCCTTCAGTGGAATTCGCTTATTTGTGCAAATGTATATGATTTCATTCATATTGAAACTTTTAAACTGTATACTTTTGAAAACACTACTCGCTAGAAAACACAACTATATTTTTATTGTCAGGAAAGTAGCTCATTCCTTCTTATTTATACAATTTCATTTGTATGAAAACTTTTTAAAAGGAGGCGTGTCCCCCAAAAACACCCCTAACCCTTTCCCTCAATGGACAATGAGCAAATCATACTAAAATGTATGACTATGAATGTGCAAATACATACGAATTAACCACTAAATCAAAACGGTAAGTTTGCCGTGTCTCCACAATAGCCGTGATATTGGGTTGGCCAATCACATGGCTGCAGCTCAATGCATTAAGACTCACCAAGCACCAAATACAAGTGTAAATCAGCATTGGCGAGTATATGAAACGCTGTCAATCGCCAGTTTGTGGTTAAAAAAATTATGAATTACCACAAAACAATGTAGTAAGAACTACAGATGTTTGTTTTTTTAAAGGACACTCACTGTTTCTTTTGTAGGCGAATCAAATCTTTTCTGAAAAAAAAGTTAATCGTGAGTGGCCGTTCTGTTATCAATGTTATCAATGATTTATATCAGATCAGATAGATCTGTTAATCGAGTGCAAACATAGATGCAGGGACACTGGAGCATTTCAAAGCCGCAAAGATCAGTCGATTCATCAGCAGATCACTCGTAATGTAAAAATAAACGTTTTTTAGATTTCAGTACTGATGGGTATCGAAATTCCAGTATCATGACAACACTAATAGCAAGATAAAGCTAAAATCAGCTGAAACTGCTATCTTGAACATGACTGTGAGTTCATTGGCCTCATAAGTCACCAAATCTCAATCCAGTAAAGCACCTGTGTGATGTGGAGGAATGGGAGATAGCCACTGTGGATGTGCAGTGGACAAATCTGCAGGAACTGTCTGAGGCTGCTGTACTAACGTTTGGCAGTGTTTTCAAACCCTGTTCCTAAAGGCACATTAACAGTACACATTTTTAACCTCTTCTTAATCAAAGACGCCTGAATCAACTCATCAGATTATTAGAAGAGACTCCAAAACCTGAAATGAATGGGTCAGGCAAGGGAGACATCCAAATATGTACTGTTAGTGTGCCTCCAGGAACAGGGTTGGGAAACACTGGCATAGACTAAAATCTCTGAATGTGTCCAGTATGCTGTTGAATCCATACCACAAAGGTCTAAGCTTTGAAGGCAAAAAGGAGGTCCAGCTGGGCACGGTCATGGGTGCACTCTACACAAGATACAGGTATCATCAAAACGTCTTCTAATTTATTCACATTATCTTCATGGGAACCAGGAGCAAGTAATGAGGAGACAATGAGGTTGACAATACAAGACTGGACAAGTAAAGCCGCAGTCACACTAGAGTTTGAGCATGCGAAATTCTGTCGTACGGCGCTGTGAAAAGGGGCGGGATTAAACAAGATGATTAGACATTAAAAAAAGCGAGCGATTGCTCCATGCTTTAAATTTCCGTTCAGAGGTCATGTTTTGATCCTGGATTGTTCTCACGCAGTCAAGTGATGCGATTTCGCAGGTCAGAGTTCACCAAGCTTGAACTTTGCACCGCAGCGAAATGCGAAACCTGACGCATGACCCTGTGTTTCCGGTCTGACGCATTCGCGTGCGTATGAATGGAAGTCTATGGGGAGTAAAGTGCAGTGTGACTGCGGCTTAACAACCAAAACTAGGCAGTATAAACACACAAGATATAATTAACTAATGACAAACAAGGGTGTGGACACAGGTGGACCTAATGAATATTGAAATGGCGGGAAAACAGAACAAAGGAATCACATGATTTAATGGAAACCTGGGGAAAACCTGTCAGGTACTAACAAGATGTTCCTAATCAAGTGGCCAGTGAGTATCTCTTGTAAACAAACACGTTTCTTCCTGCATCCTGTAAACACACCATGTAAATCCCACAAAACCACAAAACAAATGCACATAGGGAAAAGACACACACACACAGACGAACACACGTTTGCTAACCCACATCAAGCTGACAAGCGAATCATCCCACTGGGACTGAGGTCAAATAAAGCACAGGCTATATAGAGCTATTCAAGTGTTTTGCTAAACACTGCTGTCAATCATATAACACAATCCTTAAAGAGGTCCTATTATGTCCTTTTTACAAGATTTAAAATAAGTCTTACTGTGTCCCTGGAATGTGTCAGTGAAGTTTCAGCTCAAAATACCTCACAGATCATTTATTGCACTATGCGGTTAAGGGGATAGTTCACCCAAAAATATAAAGAATCCCATCATTTACACACTTGCAAGTGATTCTAATCATTTATGAATTTATTTCATGCGTTGAACACAAAACATGATAATTATTAAGGATGTTAGAAGCCAGCAGCCATTAATATACATTGTAGGAACAAAAAACAATTACTATGGGAGTCAATGGCTGCTGCTTTTTTCCACCATTCTTCAGTATTTCTACCTTTGTGTTCAACAGAAGAAAGAAACTCAAACACGAACAAGTGGAGGGAGTGTAAATGATGACAGACTTTTCACTTTTTGGGTGAACTATCCCTTTAATGCGAATTGTTGTGTGTGTGTCTCTTTTTTTTTTTTATATATATTTTTTAGGGGTTTTCACCTTTATTTGATAGGACAGTAGAGAGTATTGACAGGAAAGAATGGGGAGCAGAGAGAGGGGAAGGATCGCCATAGGACCGCGAGGCGGAATCGAACTCGGGTCGCCGTGAACACCGGAATGCATGTGTCGACGCACTAACCACTACACCACTGGCGCCGACGTGTGTGTGTGTCTCTTTAAAAGTAAATGAGGACCGAGCCTGGGTAAAGTCTATATAGGAAACGTGGCCGGCCTGAAGTGTGATACGCACATCAATATAGCAGCATTTTTTTATCACACTGTATAACAATAATTAATATTTTTTACAGTACTGTGACAGTTAGGTTCAGGGTTGGGGTGGGGGTAGGCGTTAAAAAATACAATTTATTGGGTAATTTAATAGATAGCATAAATAATACTCAGTACAAGTTTAGTTTAGTTTAGTTTAAAACTTGATTAATCCCCTTGGGGCAATTCATTCTGACATGGTGGTGCGTCACATATAACAAAAATGACACTTAGTAAAATAAACACCAACACTTAACATCAAGTACACAAACAAAAAAAACAACAACAACAAAAATCCTACTGTTTTTATGTTACTGTGACGGTTGGATTTGGGGTTGGGGTGGGGGGAGGCGTTAAAAAATACAATTTATTGGGTAATTTAATAGATGACATAAATAATTCTCGGTGCAAGTACTGTTTTACGTTACTGTGACGGTTGGGGTGGGAATAGACGTGAATAAAATCCAATAAATGAAAAATTTTATAAATAATATAAATAATTCTTGTTTACTTCCAGCCGCAGTCGTAAGTGATCTAGCAACAACTTCGAGCCTGGCATTTAAAAGTCTTGTTTTTTTTAAACTCCTGAGACAAGCCTTGTTTAGCACACAGAAATTAAGCGGCAATACTGACATATATATATATATATATATATATATATATATATATATATATATATATATATATATATATATATATATATATACTGATATGTATCAGTATATTAGATCTATTGGCTGAACAATATATTGTTTGAGCATCTATATCGCAATGTGTTTATCCACAATATCACATCCCAGGATTACATTTTATTTAAGATTAAAAGATAAAGATACTATTACATTATTATTTATACAAAGGTGTCCTTGTTATTTTACGTTTGATGCTTCAGTTTCAGTTAGAGCTGCATGATTCTGGCTAAAATGAAAATTACATTTTTTTTTTTTACTTCGATTTTCTCATGATTCTGTAGATGTAAAATAAAGGTTAATATGAGTACCCTATTATTATTGTTATTCTTAAACATATGGTAAAACAACACTAATAGTATTAGGCTTATGTATAGGTCTACTGTTGGTTAAAATGCTACATTTTGTATAGACATGGAATGGTGGACTTGAATAGACTTTAAACTTGTCCTGTTTGTATATTCATAATAAGGTGATGACATCAGATTACAACTATTTATAATTCTAAAGTTGAATTATTATGTTTGAAACCTATGCTTGTCATTTGTCATTGACAACATAATAGATCATTTTTTTTCACTGGTAAAATGAAACATTTGTCATTATCAGATTCCCTCTTGCATTATATTCAACATTATATAGGCTAGAGTATAGTTATACTGACACTGTTAAAAATGTATTTTCATGCACAACACTGTGTTCACTATGAAAGAAAAAAAAACATATCAAATGCTTGTGGCAATCATAACTTTAAAATGCGATATGATCATGTAAATGATGTGCAAATCATACTTCTCTTGCAGCTTCCAAAGGATTGTTCTGTGCAGCGAACTGAACGTTATTTACTACTTTATTACCTGTAATTCACAGCCTATGCAGGTTCGGTCCACTAAAGTAGACATTATTGGTGTGCACGCGCACGTCCTCTCGGTAGTAAACAAACAGTGCGTCAGCTCATGTGTGATTTCACGGCCGCAAATATGTCATTACATTAGGACAGAAATTTAATTTTTGGGTGATTTATACCTTATACAGTTGAAACCAGAAGTTTACATACACTCTAAAAAAAAGGAACATAGCCATTTTTAAAAAAAAGTCTGATGGTAAATCATACTAAACGTTTACTATTTTAGATTCCTTAGGATTACCTAAATGATTTACATTTGCTAAATGCCAGAATAATTAGAGAATTGTTTTTCGAGAATGTTTTATTAAATTCTACATAGTCAAAAGTTTACATACATTTCCTTGGTATTTTTTTAGCTTTGCTTTTAAAGTGTATCACTTTGGTCAAATGTTTTGGGTATCCTTCCACAAGCTTCTCACAATAGTTTGCAGGAATTTTGGCCCATTTCTCCTGACAAAATTGGTGTAACTGAGTCAGATTTGTAGGCTTGGCTCGCACAAGCTTTTTCAACTCTGCCCACAAATTTTCTATAGGATTGAGCTTAGGGCTTTGTGATGGCCACTCCAAAAAATTCACTCTGTTGTCCTTAATGCACATTTTAACTAATTTGGCAGTATGCTTAGGGTCATGGTCTGTTTGGAAAACCCATTTGTGGCCAAGTTATAATTTCCTGGCTGATGTCTTGAGATGTTGCTTCAGTATTTCTACATAATGTTCTTTCTTCATGATGCCATCTATGCTGTGAAGTGGACCAGTCCCTCCTGCAGCAAAACAGCCCCACAACATGATGCTGCCGCCCCCATACTTCACAGTTGGGATGGTGTTCCTAGGCTTGTACGCTTTCCCCCTTTGTCCTCCAAATGTAACACTGGTCATTATGGCCAAACAGTTCAATCTTAGTTCCATCAGACCACAGGACATGTCTCCAAAAATTATTCTTTTTCCCAGTGTAATTTAGCAAATTGTAATCTGGCTTTTTTGTTGATTCTGGCTTGGTGATTTTCCCATGTTGTCACACAAGGAAGCAGTGTGTTTCAGGTTTTCCTTAAATACTATTCTACAGTTGTGCCTCCAATTAACTCAAATGTTGTCAATTAGCCAACCAGAAACTTCCAAAACCTTGACACCATCATCTGAGCTTTTTCAGAGGCATAATCTTATTGTATGTAAACTTGACTTTCAAGAAAAGTTATAACAATTTCTTAAAAACTATCTCTCTCATTATTCTCTTATTAAGCATAACAAAAACAAATTTGATAATCCTAACTTACCTAAAAGAAAAAGTTTAATCACATTAACATTTAACACTTTTAACGCTATTTGGAGATGTCAGCAACATGATGTCCATGTTGCTGTGAAGACTTGTGCGCCCACCTTTACGCTTCTTTCCTGACCTTGAATATATCATTTTGCTGAATCGTAGAAAAGCTGAATTAAGATCATGTGTAGAGTCGAATCAAGATCGCGACCTTTTTTTGAATAATCGTGCAGCGCTAGTTTCGGTACTTGAGTACTGTTAGACTCCCCTGTTTATTTAAAATTGTATCTAAAATGTTTGGTCAGTCATATTTTTATATGCTTGTAATGTATTATTTTCTATGCAGATGCACTACATAGAAAAACACTTGATCATCCCGATGGATCTGAATTAATCATATCTTTCCAAATAGAGCTATTTGAATCATCTGGTCAAATTCTATTCATATCGCAACATATAAAAACAAAATATTGCCATGTCAGATTTTTTACAATATCGTGCAGCCCTAATTATATCTGTAAAACGGCACCTATAGAACATGATGACAACACACTACTGACGCCACTCAAACAAGCTCTGCTGCCATGAAATTATTTACATTTGGCCCATTGTGATGTGGGTTTCCTCTCGGTGCTCCGGTTTCCCCCACAGTCCAAACACATGCGCTATAGGTGAATTGGGTAAATTAAATTGGCCGTAGTGTATGAGTGTTTGTGAATGTGGGTGTTTCCCAGTACTGGGTTACAGCTGGAATCTGCTGTGTAAAACATATGCTGGAATAGTTGGGGGTTCATTCCACTGTGGCGAGCCCTGATAAATAAGAGACTAAGCCGAAGGAAAATGAATGATTGAATGACTATTGTGACGTACATTCCTGGAAGAAAGGTGTTTCAGTTGGATTAAATTCAGTTCAGTTGAATCCATCAAAATACCCTCCACAATGTGTGTGTGTGTGTGTGTGTGTGTGTGTGTGTGTGTGTGTGTGTGTGTGTGTGTGTGTGTGTGTGTGTGTGTGTGTGTGTGTGTGTGTGAAAGAGTGCGTCCTTGAGTCAAGCTGGTTGGAGGAGAAGATCAAACATGTTGGGATTAGTGAATGTCCTAATATGCTGATCTCAGCACCTGTGTGTCACGGCCTGACCAGAAAACCATCCAAACACATCCGTCACACGCCGTACCTTTATCTCTCACACTCACAAGCACACACACACACAAACTCAGTTCCTGGAACTACGTAGTACATAAAAACAAACAAATCCATGATGGTCAGCACATCTGGCATGACGTGATTGTGACTTTATTCCTCAGAATTTTGCTGCAATGCAAAAAATATAAGCCAAATTTGATAACACTGTAGTTTGGGGACCAATTTTCACTATTACCTACTTATTTATTAGCAGAATATATAAATAAATTTGGATATTACTTTATAATAATTTAATTAAATATTATTTACTTACAATACAGGCCTGCTGGATGCTTAATTCTGATTGGCTGATGTACATTCTGGCAGGGTGCCCAATCCTGTTTCTAGAGATCTACCTTCCTGCAGAGTTCAGCTGAAACCTTGATCAAACACACTTGTCTTTAATTACCAAGTGCTCCTTCAGAACCTACTCGGTTCAGAAGTGTTTGATCAGGGTTGGAGCTGAACCCTGCAGAAAGGTAGATCTCCACTAACGTGATTGGGCACCCCTGTTCTAAGTTTTTCCATTCCAATGAACTACTTTTCCATTGTTTTTTTATGTAAACATGCACTTGATGGATGTGTGTGAACATTATGCTTATGTGTTGTGTATTTTTCCGTTCCTCATACTTAAGTGGCACTTTTGTTATGATGATGTGTCAATTTAAAATAGTTCCAAATTTTTCTCCAGCGGCGCTCATCAATGTTGGATTCACAGCAGTGAAAAAATTTGAAGAACTCATAGGCGGTGCAAGCATTACACGCTTCTGTTTACATCAGCAAGTTGGCATGACAACAGTTTTATTTGACATCAAGATGGCCGAGGAGGTTCATTTAAAAAAAATAATAAAACATTCCAAAGCATTGCAGCTCGCATTTCTAGATACAAAGGTGCTTGTGAATGTGTGAATGGCCCCTAAGGTGTCCAATTATTTTCAGGGAATTGTAGTTTCATATCACTATGCTAAATGATTTTGGTTATTTCACAGCCCACAACTTTTCAAAAGAATCAAATCGAAACTAAACAGAAGGCTTTGGATGAGATGCATAAGAACACAGACCTGGCAAATGTCTTGCAATAAAACATCTAAACCGTGTTTTTAAGTGCGGTAATCATAGTATAAACAGAGTAATTGACTCTAGTCTGTTGAATTATTAGAACATAATCCACATTACTAACTATTAATAAACAGCCAATTAGATGTTTATTTGAGGCAAAATTTGTGGTTAAAGGTCCCCAAGTTGAAGTATGTCCCTAAATTCTGATTATAATCAGTAGATTTTCTTACAAAAGGTTCATTAAATTATTAATGTTACTAATGTTGTATTACTAATATTATGTATAAGTAATCAAACTACACTGGCATAAATTCCCAGAATTTCACGTTACTGTAATTTTTCACAGTAAACTTTACAGGATTTAACTGTTAAATTTTACATATTCAGATTTTATTGTGAAATTAAGGCAGGCATCAGGATTACAGCAAATTACTGTCAGAAATGGCTATATCTTTTGCTAGTTAGTTATAGGAATTCAAACACTATTAATATTTTATTCAACATATAAATTAATATACATTAACTTTTATGCTAGCACAGGCACTTTTTTAAAATTTTGAAATATTTACAGAATTATTGTTATTATGAAGTACCTCACAGTAATTTACGGTGAATTTACATACAGTACCTTACTGTGAAAGTAATGCAATTATTAGCCATTAATTTACTGTAAATTTAAGGTAAAATATTTTACAGTGTAAAGCAAAACTGATACTATAAATGGTTTTACATTTGATTTTGATTTTGAAATTGTTGTGGTTTTATTATAGTTCAAGTTCATTTGATTAACTATTTGAAAAATCTGTGGATTTTATTGATGCATTTATTGGGTAAAACTGATACTTTTTACTGTCATTCAATGTGTTTTGGTCTGCAAATAGACCCAGCAGCAAAATGATCACTGTTTAAGCTTTGCTTACACTCCAAAAAAAAAAAAAAAAACACGCACCACTTACGCTCTGCTTGCATGTGAAAGAGACATTAGTATTACGTATTAATGGTCACACTTTATTTTAAGGTACAATTCTAATTAATAAACTATTAACTATGATTTTACCTCAATAAACTCCTAATTTGCTGCATATCAATAGTTAGTAAGGTACAGTAGTTGGGTTTAGTTGTTGGATAAGATTAAACATGTAAAAAAAGGTCATGCAGAATGCTCATTCATTCATTTTCCTTCGGCTTTACCTACTAGCCATAGCGGAATGAACCGCCAACCTTACCAGCATATGTTTCATGCAGCGGATGCCCTTCCAGCTGCAACCCAGTACTGGGAAACATCCATACACACTCATTCACACACATACACCATGTCCAATTTAGATTATTCAATTCACCTATAGCACATGTCTTTGGACTGTGGGGGAAACTGGAGCACCTGAAGGAAACCCACACCAACTGATCCTGCCGCCACTCAAACCAGTGATCTTCTTGCTGTGAGGCGACAGTGCTAACCACTGAGCCACCGTGTTGCCCCTGTCATGCAGTATATGTGCTTTATAAGCACAAACAAGCAGCCAATATCTCAATAACAGACAGGACATAAGCAACTTGTTAGCAATGAGAAATGCTCTCTATGGTGAAGTGTTACCGTATTGACCATCTCCAACTTTCTTACTCGCTACTGGCACAAGGTGATTGTTAATTTTGGACTCTATATGCAAATCTGGCTTCAGTGTACTTTAAGTGGGTCACTGTCTGCCTCTATTCGCTCGGTGGCCAACAGAAGGAGCCGTGTTGTCATTTCCTCTGCAGCAAAACCCATGAGTAATTTCATGCATTTCCAAACGCATTTATTTGGATGCGAATGATTTAATTTATTCATTTATTGAACGACGCTCTCAAGAGCCAACTCAGAAGTACAGCTTGTTTATTTCATGTGGAAGCGGGATGAAACGGTGCAGCAGGTTCTGTCAAACTCATGCAGTATTTAATCTACTAATTTCTGCTCCTGTCAGAGCTCTGGATCGCAGCCATCGTTGGGCCAGAGCGCTTTGCGAAGACTCTTCCGCTGAAGAAGCTGGAATACGAGACGCTGCAGTGGCCCAGATTAGACGGGGAACAGGAGATGATGCATAACGAGCTCTCTTTGGAGGATAAACGTAGGGATGCATGTCTGCAGTCACCTCTGAGATGTCTAATGTTGTGTGCGGGTCAAAACATTGCAGCGTTCAAGGACACTGACCCTTCACTGAGCCTTCAGGGAGAGTTCAGGCAAAACTGAACATTTTCATTATGTATGCAGTTCTTTCTGAAGAAGACAGCACTTTTTGAAGCCTACTGACTAGTGTTATATAGAGATAAACAGCTATGTACTGTAAAAAGCGGTTAGTTTACTTAACGCTCTCGGAAATAAAGGTACGAGAGCTGTCACTGAGGTGCTACCATTTCAAAAGATACACATTTGTACTTAAAAGGGTCTATATTGGTATTTGGCATATACACTCACCGGCCACTTTATTAGGTACATCCTTCCAACTGCTCGTTAACACAATTTTTTAATTAGCCAATCACATGGCAGCAACTCAATGCATTTAGGCATGTAGACATGATCAAGATGATCTGCTGCAGTTCAAACCGAGCATCAGAATGGGGAAGAAAGGTGATTTAAGTGACTTTGAACGTGGCATGGTTGTTGATGGCAGACAGGCTGGTCTGAGTATTTCAGAAACTGCTGATCTACTGGGATTTTCAAGCACAACCATCTCTAGGGTTTACAGAGAATGGTCTGAAAAAGAGAAAATGAGTGAGCGGCAGTTCTGTCAGGCTGCTAGTAGTGGTGTAATGGTGTGGGGGATGTAATTTAATGGCACACTTTGGGCCCATTAGTACCAATTGAGCATCGTGTCAATGCCACAGCCTACCTGAGTATTGTTACTGACCATGTCCATCCCTTTATGACCACAGTGTACCCATCTTCTGATGGCTACTTCCAGCAGGATAATGTGTCATGTCATAAAGTGCAAATCATCACAGACTGGTTTCTTGAACATGGCAATAAGTGCTCAACTGGCCTCCACAGTCACCAAATCTCTATTCAATAGAGCACATTTGGGATGTGGTGGAATGGGAGATATGCATCAAGGATGTGCAGCCAAGAAGCACTAGTAAGGTGTACCTAATAAAGTGGCCGGGGAATGTATTTGTACCTAACAATTTGTGGTATGAAACTCTGGTTGTTTATAGTGACTTAGGAATCGTCTGATTGGTAAATCATGTATTAGCTAATGTGGGACCAGCCGTAGTCAATCATAAGCACGTGATCCTCTCGAAATTAGTTTACTGTATAAATAAACTTCGATAAGTAAAGTCAGCTTGTCGCATTTAAAGCAACAGGTTTACTTGCTTTTTTTAAAGTGAAGTAACTAATATTTTTTTACAGTGGGCTTTTTAAAAAATCTGCTTTTGTTTTAAGCAGATTGTTATTATTATGTGTAATATTAATACACTTCAAGGAATTAAAAAAAAAAAATTGCGAATAACATAAATATTACAGGTTACGAAAAACATGCCTGTCCATCACTCCAAGAGTTTTGTTTCTGTAATTATTGAAATGTTTATTACTAATTTACTAGCAATTTCTGAGTGAAATTTGCATCAAAAATGTTTTTATTTTGCATAGTTTTGAAGAAAACTAAAAGAGATTCATATTAGACGAGAAACATTCATCTCAATTTACAATAATTTGTTCACTATTTCTGTTTGTTTTGCCTATTTATGTAACAAAACACCTAAAAACTGATCCAAATTGGATTGATATATTGTCTCTAGCATTACACCAAATTGCGCACAATTTTTTCCCAGTGTTCTCTGTTTAATTTAGCATATTTAATTACCAAAATGCCATAAAGATAATTCCTATTGGATTGGAATAATGCTTCTTTTGTTCCACTGAACAGAGCAAATCATTACACATTTGTTCTTTTCACTTTTGAGTGAACTATCCCTTTAAGAGCTTTTGTTTATTCCTCTCATAATAATGCACCTTCATCAATTGTTGACTTGCTTGAGAGGCATTTTTCATTTTAATGTGTTCTTCACAGCACACACACACACACACATGCCGAGTCCCAAAAATTGAAACGAGCTTCAATTATGTCAAGAACCCGTTTGGAGGCTTTGGCTTGTTAAACAAGCTTTGCAGAATGAGATACTGCCCATATTATGCTGCAGAGTTATCCCTCTGTTGTCCAGTTCTTCTGTTATCTTCCTCTCTAAGCGCATAACTCTCTCTCTTTTTGCTGTTCTTATTGCAAAACCCACATTAGGATGAGATAAACACACAGCAGCATAAGCAGTCCACGCATCAGTTTGAATGCAAGCGACTCAATAGACGTACTATACAGCCAGACGACATGTTTACAGACGCTAAGCTCTTATTAAACAAACATCTGTTTGAGAGAAACAGACTCCATGCAAGCGGCATGCGACGTCCTTTTAGAAATGCACTGGCTGCTCCCATAATCCATTGCTAGAGCTTCAAAAGTGTGCAGATTATGTAGCACACAAGCACGGGATGTTTTTGATGGTAATTGGTGATTGTTTATCTTACAATTCCGACTTTATTTCTTGCAATTGCAAGCTTACATCATATTTGAAAAACTGTGACTTTGTTTCTACGTTTACATTTAGTCATTTAGCAGATGCTTTTTTCCACAGCAACTTACAATAGAGGAGGCATTCAGCAATTCAACATTGAGAGGCAATACACACAAGAAGTGCTAATTATACACAGAACTGTCAATGCTCAAAGAATTAAGTGCTAGAGTTATGAGGGGGAGTGTTTTTTTTTAGAAGTCCACTTACCTGTGTGAGCCTCGCTTAATTGTTTAGCTCAACTACAAGGACAGAATTTACTCAATTTTGGTTTTATTCGTAAAAAAAATACAATTTGTTAATTAACAGTGCTGTTTTCTGTTTATTTAGTTATGAATTGCATTATGGGTGCTTGATATTTGCTCTGTCGACTTTGGTTTTGAAAATTCTGTTAAATTCTGTAGTGTTTAGTATTTTGAAACTATAATTGTATAAAAAATAATGACCAGATCTGGCGAAATCAGTCGAAAGTTGCAACGTTATATTTAAGATACAGGCCGATATTGTGGAAAAAAAAATATTTAAAAAAATATTTTTTATTTTAGCTAATTTCACAGAAAAGATATTCAAAAATAATCGTTTCAAAATGTGGGTCACTGTGACTCGTTTTGCTGGATCAGGTCACATACAGTATACACTCACTTTATTAGGTACACAGTGTACCCATCTTCTGATGGCTACTTCCAGCAGGATAACGTGAATCATCTCAGACTGGTTTCTTGAACATTACAATGAGTTCACTGTACTCAAAAGCAGTGGCGGTTCTAGACCAGAGTAACTGGGGGGGCCGGGCAGGGGCCACTTGTACTTTTAGGGGCCACACTTTAACATGCATCACAAAATACTTAAACAATTATTCAAAGTCATTGTTTTCATGTATCACCCTGAAGTCTTCATAAACAAGCTAATTAAATAACTTAAACTCAAGATAATCTTCCATGAAAATTCATTTGACAAGTAACTTTGTATTGTAGCGGATAACACATTTCTAACATTCAAGTACATCAAGGCACATTTTTGCACCTGTAAACTATAACACACGCAGTTGAAGTAAACTTTTTTGCCCTCCCGTTAACTTAAAATAATGTTTTCCAAGTGATCTTTAACAAACCAAGGAAATTTTCACAGTATTCCCTATAAAACAAACAAAAAAAATATATTCTAAAGTCATATTAAGTCTTGTTTCTTTAGTTTATTTCTTAAATAAAAGCAGTCTTAAATTTTTTAAAGCCAGTATTATTAGCCTCCTTAAGAAATATTTACTGTATATTTTTTGATTGTCTACACAACAAACCAGTTATACAATAACTTGACTATTTATTCCAACTTTCCTAGTTAACAATTCTTTAAATTACTCTTTAATCTAAATAAAAGACTACCGAATACTTAAAGGGACTTTGTCTGAATACAACTTGCAAAATCTTGCAAAATAACTAACATATTATGCACTGACTGTCACCATGGGAAAGATAAAAAAAGTAGTTATTAGAAAATAAAACTATTATGTTTAAAAACGTGTTGTAATTAATCATGTGTTTGAAGATCACCTAGAAGTTAGAAGTATCTCCTGAGGAAACTCAGCTCCTTTGGAGTGTGTAAAGACATTTTGTTGTCCTTTTATTATTCTTTTATTGAGAGTATTGTCACATTTTCTATTTCTTGTTGGTTCCATTCTATTAATTTACAGAATAGAAATAGGCTACAAGTGTTGTTACAGTGTGTTCTAGGATTATTGGATTGCCTGTTAGATCTCTTTCAGGCGTATGTGATCAACAGACTCTTAGGTTAGCAAGCAAGATTATTAAGGACCATTCACATATTCTCCATTCAGCATTTGAACTGCTCCCCTCTGGAAGATGTTTTCGTTGCATTGTGTGTAGAACTCAGAGAAGAAGAGCCACTTTTGTTCCTAAAGCCATTCTGCTTTTAAATTGCAGAAGTAACACTTTAAAACTGTAACAGTTTTCAGTATGTATTTTAGATGCATTTTAGATTTTTTAAAATTAATTTATTTGTCTATATTTATTGTTGTTATTGTCATTTATTTAATTGTATATTGTGTTTTGTGTGTTAACCCCCCCTAGAACCGCCACTGCTCAAAAGGCCTCCACAGTCACCAGATCTCAATCCAATAGAACACCTTTGGGATGTGGTGGAATGGGCAATTGCAGCTGCGTGATGCTATCATGTCAATATCAGTGTTTCCCCTACCATTATACTGTATAAGGGGGGTGCCCCGCCCTCCTAATGGCTGTACCCGCCCCCCTCGAAGTCACGTTATATGTATTATATATAAAGCGCCAGATCACAACTTCTTTTAATACACAAGCTAAATAGCCGTATATAATATCTTATTTACACAACAGCATGTCATTTCTATTCTGCGCTCGCGTCACTGCAGCTAAAATATATACAGATGCAGACATCCCAAGTCTCTGGAAAGTTCCGGGAGTCTCCCGTAAATGCAGAGACTCCCGGATGCCCGCAAACATATGATAATCTCCCGGAAATCGCGCGTCTCCTGCCCAGTCCTCAAATATGTCCCGCATCCCTCCCAGTGTTGCCAACTTAGCGACTTTGTCGCTAGATTTAGCGACTTTTCAGACCCCCCTAGCGACAAATTTTCAAAAAAGCGACTAGCGACAAATCTAGCGACTTTTTTGTGTGTTACTGGAGATTTTTATAGACTGTCGTTTGTCCATTACTGTACCGTTCCTACTCTTCTCAACGAGCTGCGGGTGATGCCGGCAATACCCGGAAATCATGGCAACGAGAGTGAATGAGCAAGTGAACAGATCGCGAGAGGCACAGTGATGGTCTAAACATTACATTTGATAGGTTGATATTGGAATGGTCCTGCATGTATTTAAGTCTTCTGTGTTTTTGACAACATTACAAGTATTATATTAGAAAACATTACAAAAGCTGGCTGGAATTATTAGATACCTTTTTTTTTACATAAATATTTAATTATATAAATTCTTGTAATACACTCTTTGCTATAAGAAGTAGTTTATGGGCCTATTTCCTTTTAGTACAGAAGTATTAGATTTATAGATGTGCATTTTAACTCATTTTCATCTTTCATCATTTGCAATGTTTCCAAATTGCATTGTTTGCCATTTTTCTGTGGCGGTTCATTACACTGTGGTGACCCCTGATAAATAAGGCACTAAGCTGAAGTAAAATGAATGGATGAATTATTTTCTGTAAAGCTGCTTCTGGCCATGACATGTTCACATCTAAATTTTTATAAGAGACATGTTAAATAAATGTCTCAATAAATGGGTCTGACATTTCTGACATTTCTTACCAAGAGGCTCAGGAAATGTTCTTCTAGAAGCCCATAAAGATACATTGCAGTGACAAAAGCTGCACAGTTTGTGAATAAAAAAGATATAAAATAAATGCTAATTTATAATTTAAAAACTAAAGCTAAATACAAAACATGACATCATAAAATAAGGTAAACTGTTAATTTACTGCTATTTTTTACAGTGCACGATTGTATTTTCTCACAAATCTGACTTTCAAACTTGAAATGGCAAAGTTACAATGAAAAATACAGCTCTTAGTTTAATATTGCAGTTCTTACATTTTCTCTTGTATTATTATTTTTTTCACTTGTGAGGTAAAATCCTGTTTTTTCGTTTTTTCCCTCATAATTGCTACATTTGTACCTACAATTCTTACAATCCTGAATTTACAGCTGACGATTCTGTGTCAGTAACTTGCAATACTGTTTACAACTGGTTATTTTCCGTTTAAAACTTGTAAATCTGATTTTACATCTCAGTATTCTGATAACAGTTCTTTTAAATATTTCTGAGAACATATCTTGAAACTCTGACTTTTTTTCTGAGTTGTGAGAAAAAAAAAACTTTCTTGCAATACAGTCCAGCAGACAGCAGTATGTCATAAGATGTTAATATTAGGTTAGATTTAGGTCATCAGCATCTGAGGACAATGTGAAATGACGTTGATATTTTAGGTTGTGTTAGACCAGGGATGGTCAAACTTGATCCTGGAGTGCCGGTGTCCCTGCAGACTTTTGCTCCAACACTAGTCAAACACACCTGAACACACTAATCAGTGTCTTCAAGATCACTAGAAAGCTGCAGGCAGGTGTGTTTGATTAGGGTTGGAGCAAAAGTCTGCAGGGACACCGGCCCTCCAGGATCAAGTTTGCCCATCCCTGTGTTAGACAGTGACCAAAATCCAACGTTGAGCCAACATGTTAAACGACATATTGACGTCAAATAATGACATTTATTCGTCAAGTATGGCAACCAAAATCCGTCTGATAGACGTCATAGTGATAACGTCCACACAATGTCAAGCTGTAACGTCAATAGACAATGATATTTTGTGGTTTTTAGGTTGCACTGGAAAGTAACCAAAATGCAACGTCTGTACGACGGTGGACATTGACGTTGACCAAACGTTGGGTTCTGACATCAACCTGATTTTCCTTTCCAATCAAATTGCAACATCCGACATTAGGGTACAACATCATTCTGACGTCATGTTGATGTCCTGTGCCTGCTGGGAGAGTTTAGATCTGACAATTCTGAGCTTGTATATCCAATTTCTCGATTTTCTAAAATTCTTTATTTCTCAGTATATCCCATTTTTTCACAATTTAAAGATAGAAACTCCAAAATACAAGTTCACAATTATATTTTTGTATATTCTGTGAAAGAAACAGACATAGTATGTGTGTAGATCTAATGGCTTTAAAGAGAAAAAAGTTCTTCTTCCATATTTTCTTTACACAACCTGCATATTTTGCTTTGCTCAGAAATGGACAGAAGTAGGTCATGCCGTGAGCAGAAGAGGCTGGTTTTAGCAGACCTCAGCTGAAAGCTAAATGCACCTGTCCGGTCCTTCACCTCACAGTCTCACCTGCCTCTCACAGCAGATGTTTAAATGCCAGCAGACGCCGCGGCGCAGCTAAAGGCAACTTATAATTGCATTTCACATATGAATTAGGGACGCAGAGTCAGGCTAACCTTAATTACCTTAACAGATCCAGCACAAAGGTGTTCGGGATATAAAATGGCACATGGCAGAAACATTTTCAAAGGGTCAGAGTCTCTGGATACTTTAAATTCTATATGCACATTCAGAAGGAAAAGGTGATTTGAGGACTGTTAAAAAAAATAGATATGAAAAACTGTCTAACATATATTTAAAGATTTTTCTTATTTGATTTGGCATTTAAATGAATATCTATCTATCTATCTATCTATCTATCTATCTATCTATCTATCTATCTTAATATAATTTAAAGATCTATAGTAGTATTCCATCCATCCATCATTTAAACAGCTATAGGATTCCATTTATCCATCCATCCGCTATAGTAGGATTTTATCAATCCATCCATCCATCCATCCATCATTTAAGCAGTTATGGTAGGATTCTATCCATCCGTCCATCCATCCATTCTTCCCTCTGCCATAGTAGGATTCTATCCATTTCTCCATCCATCCATCCATCCATCCATCATTTAAACAGCTATAGTAGGATTTTAATCCATCTGTCCATCCATCCATCAATCCATCCATCATTAAAACGTCTATAGTAGGATTCTATCCATCCACCATAGTAGGATTCTATCCATCCATCCATCCATCATTTAAACAGCTATAGTAGGATTTTAATCCATCTGTCCATCCATCCATCCATCATTAAAACGTCTGTAGTAGGATTCTATCCATCCACCATAGTAGGATTCTATCCATCCATCCATTTGCCATAGTAAGATTCTATCCATCCGACCATCCATCCATCATAGTAGGATTTTATCCATCCATCCATCCGCCAAAGTAGGATTCTATCCATCCATCCATCCATCCATCCATCCATCCGCCATAGTAGGATTCTATCTATCCACCCATCCATCTATCTATCCATCCATCCATCCACCCATCCGTTCGCCATAGTAGGATTCTATTCATCCATCCATCATTTAAACAGCTCTAGTAGGATTGTATCCATCCGTCCATCCATCCACGATGGTAGGAATCTATCTATCTATCTATCTATCTATCTATCTATCTATCTATCTATCTATCTATCTATCTATCTATCTATCTATCTATCTATCTATCTATCTATCTATCTATCTATCTATCTATCTATCTATCTATCTATCATAGTAGGATTCTATCCATCCATCTATCCATCCATCCACCATACTAGCATTCTATCCATCCGGCCATTCGTTTATCCATTCATCCGTCATAGTAGGATTCTATCCAGCCGTTCATCCATCCATCTATCCCTCCACTATAGTAGGATTCTATCCATCTCTCCATCCATTCATCCATCCATCATTTAAACACCTATAGTAGGATTCTATCCATCCGTCCATCCATCCATCCGCAAAAGTAGGATTCTATCCATCTGTCCATCCATCCATCTATCCCTCCACTATAGTAGGATTCTATCCATCTCTCCATCCAGTCATTCATCCATCATTTAAACAGCTATAGTAGGATTGTATCCATCCATCCATCCATCCATCTATCAACCATAGTAGGATTCTATCCATCCATCCGTCCATCCATCCATTATTTAAACAACTATATTAAAATTATATCCATCTGGCCATCCGTCCATCCATCCATCCATCCATCCATCCGCCATAGTAGGATTCTACCCATCCATCCAGCCATCCAGCCATCCATCAATCCGCTATAGTAGGATTCTATCCATCCATCCATAATTTAAACAGCTATAGTTATTTATCTGTCTGTCTGTCTGTCTGTCTGTCTATCTATTCATCTATATTGTGTATATGTAGTATATTACAGAAGTACATTAGCTTTAAATGGCGGTATCTCCACTCTTTTCTCCTCGTCCTCTATTTCTGAAATTGTTATCTCCTTCTTTCTTTTGCTGGTTGTTTTCTATTTTCTTCCTCCACCCTGTTATTACAGAGACTGTTTCTCTGGCTTTACTTTTCCTGGAGTCCGTGTTCTCCATAATGGCTTCTTCTGGTTTGTTTGTGTTGTGTAATGTGTCTGTCGATACGGCTCTGCTGACCCCGGTTCGTCCCGGTTCAGTGTGTCTGTCACTGCAGGAAAACTCCCTCGTCCTGTTGCTCCCTGAGGAGTCGCTCGATACGCTGCCTAACTAGTGTGATCTCGCTCCCTAACAGCCTCATCTGTGTCTGTGTGGGTTGAGGATTTGCACATTAGGATCCTTATGTGGTTCAGGCTGACGTTCAGTTGCAGGATGCAGTCAGGAGTGATTGTAAGTTGCATTTTGCAACTTTTTAACATTACGCCATAAAATGATCAGGCTTTTAAAACATGTTCACAGCGATATCACAATGATATTATCAAAAAAAAATTTTCTTTTTTCTGCTTTTTTAAAATGAGTTGAAAACACAATTTTTCAGTTTTTTTGTGACAACTTAATTGTTTTATGTCCAATAAACTTAAATTTCTAAAAATGATTGAGTTACTTAAATTGCTGTATTCCATCCATCCATCTATCCAACCATCCAACAGCTATAGTAATATTCCATCCATCCAACCAACCCACTTAAATTAATTTCAGTAAATGCCATCCATCCATCCATCCATCCATCCATCCATCCATCTATCCATCCATCCATTCATCTCTCACTTTGATTAATTTTAATAAATGCTATTCATCTATTCATCCATCCATCCTTTCAACAGCTATAGTAATGTTCCATCCATCCATCCATCCATCCCACTTTGATTAATTTCAGTAAATGCCATCCATCCATCCTTTAAGGCTATAGTTGAATTCAGTGCTTAATTTGTGAATTGCAAGCTCCCGGAACAGATCGGGGTAACGGATCCGGCATGTTACTTGAGGTGTATGTCGTCGCGAGATGGTAGTCACTGACAAAAGTGAAGACCTGGGGGGGGGGGGGGGGGGGGGTGAAAAGCGGCGGAGTTTGTTGCGGATGAAAGTGAAGCGGGTTAAGGAGTTGTGGAAGAAAGTGAACAGCGAAACAGCCCCAAAAAGGCGGATTATCCATGAAACACAAATACAGTAGAGGACAGAATAATGTGGAGAATCTCAATGCTCAACATCGCATCTGAATATGATGTCTAGTTCACCTCTGAACAGGGTAAAGATTTGCATCTCAACATAGTTTCTCAATGCCTTATCGTCTGCTGCTTTAAATGCTTGAGTGCTTGAGCTCTTGAAAGCACAATGGTTTTGACAATACAGGCTATATCAATCTGGCTATATGAGGCATTAGCTTGAATGAATCCCCTTTTTATTATAAATTGACCTTACAGGAGAGCTCTTTTGATGTTATCAACATTTAAGATATACACTACTAGATTTATGTGTATATTCACAGCAAGACGAAAGAATCGATGCAAATAATACCTTAAGTTTTGACAAAAGCCATCACAAAAGTCATTTTAGGCCACAAATTAACCAAAAAATCTTGGAGGGATTGTTATAAGCTTTTGTTTCATGCTTTCACATTGAGTCCTTCACATAATAATCCATCTACAGACTTTCATAGACAACACAGTAAAAAAAATGCTGAGTTCCACACATTTACTTCATGTTGTCCCAACGCAAAAAGATTAAGTTAACTTAATTGTTTTTTACAAATTTAGGTGGATTGAACCAAAGACTCTAGAATACACCAACTTGTAAATAAAGAGTTGCTTTCATTTCTGGAGGAGATTCACCATCAAGACCAAGTTGTGAATTACTTCAGAAGACCAGCGTGATCTGATAAAGCATTATCCAGAGAATGATCATGTGTAACACTGTCATAACTAAGGTTGGTGACGTGATCTCGTTCCTTTCGAGTATGCATGCGCATAAGCTCGGGCAACCTGAAAAAAAAATGCAGACTTTGTTCGATTTGAACATTTAAAAACTAAACTTATGAGACAGCTGTTGTTTAATTTTATTGGTGATTCCAAATATGTAATGTAGTTGTAAGCTTGGTAAACAGTTTTGGCCAATTTAATGTTTCACGATTCAGACAGAATGCCCGAGCATACAGTACTGCCCGAGAGGCGTTTCAAAGATGGCCTTCGAGTAAAATGACTTGCCTTAAAGGAACTTTGATTGAACATAAAACAAATAAGAAGCCCCCCTCAAGAATTGTGTTGATTCAGCTCATTTTAAATAACCAGTTTGACCAAGCCACAAAAATCTTTTTTTTTTTTGAGTCAAGGAAGGTCTTTTATATGCATCATTAATGGCTGTTTATAAGGAAATTGATTAATACAGGAGAATTCTTGCATATATAACCTCTTCGAGTTCGTAAAATAATCCCAATAACCGCAGCCTTCAAATCTTCAGCACCGCCGACAGCTTCTCGTGACTAACACCGCAACAGGTTTCTTCTATTTCGGCAGAAGGAGCTGTGAAATATTGCACTTCTCATTAGGTCAGTTCTTCACCGTGAGCAGCGGCGAGGACAGCTTCGGGACGGGCCTAATGCACCGCTTCAAGTGGATTTGCTGAATTTCAGGAGCTGATTAATACAGGATTTCAGGACAGCTGTGGGATTCGCAGCCCACGAGGACGCTGGTTTGAGCCATCAGATCTGCTCCGCATCCTTGATATCGCTGTCGCAGACTGAAGGCAGCTAAGAAGATCACGTAGATTACAGGCGCTCCCTCTGAGATTTGGGAATTAATAATATAGCACGGGTTGATTTCTCGTGTACAAACAGAATATTAGGAGGGTTTAGGCAGAAGCAAATAGTACAAAAATAGATTGAATGCATTTCAGCTGGATCTGTCGGACGGGTAGTAAATTGTGTTGTACAGTTGTGAATAAAGGCTGAAGCTTTAGGCTATAACCACAAGATTTTTTAGGCCTCCTTTAAAAAAAATATATTTTGTACACACGAAATCAATGACAGACTAAAAATTGTAGTTTACATGCCAGACCAGTGTGCGGTACTGTAGTTCTGCCACAGAGATGCTCAAAAAAAATAATAGAGCATGCGCATAAACATTCGCACTGTAGCTTCAGAATCACAAGCACATGTCCAAAAACGTAGCGCAAACACAAGCATGTAGTCCTCCATTGTTGTTGTTGTTGTCACTGTTGCATGATGTAGTGCTGTCTGTCGTAGGGTTGAGATGTGGGCGAACATCATCTTTTCACAAAGTATATGGATTGGCTGTTCATATGAAAAAGCAATGGCAATTTTTTAAAGAGTTATTGGTAGGTTTCACTTAAATTTAAGAGTCCCTTTTACACATTTTTTTGACAAAAATAGTTACATGGCAACTTCATGCCAATTAATTCTCATTAGAGTATCAGTAGACTGTCTGCTTAATATCTGCTGACACTGCTCTGCCAAAAGACTTAGAAGTTAACAGCAACATCTTTTATGAATAGGGCATAAAATTGTGTAGGTCGTCCACTTCTGTCTGGACTGCAGCTCTGCCTCTTCATTTATTTTGTCCTCAGACTGAGCCTGGTTTCTCCCAAGGTTTTACTACATTTCTGTGAATTGGTAGAGTTTGTTATGTGACTAAGGCCCTGCATTCAATTTTTGTTCGCAATGTTTCGCTTAAAAACGTAGTATCCAGTGACCTGAAACCTGAAGATTTTCCAAAACTCTGGGTATGGTGTGGCCACTACAACCAGAGTTTTTGCCTCATGACATCAGCGTTTGTGTTGTTTTCTCCTTTTCGATTGGCCAACACAGCTAGGTTCACACCAAACATGGAAGACGCAACTGAATTCCATACGGGATAGTAATACAACTTTGTTCACATTTGCATTAATTTGTATGCAATGTACCTCTACGTTTGGTTTGTTTTTAATAGGAGATATATGCTCATCAGACAAGCATTATTGCTAATGCAAGAAAAAGCCCTGTAATTGGGAGCAATGTTGGCTGTTACAAATAAATGTAATCAGATTACTTTTTTTAAGTAATTAGTAAAGTAATGCATTACTTGTTAACTTCCAAGAAAATCTTACCAGCTTACTTTAACAAATAAATTTGCTTTGTATTTCCCATTGATTGACTGACAGCTCTCGTGTCTTCACATTAAGAGAAATTAGGAGTAAGTGTAGATATGTTGTGTACGATGTGTAAACACAATGCTTAATTTAGTTCTTGCTTAAACATGTATTTTTTCAAATCGTTTGCACAAAAACAGATCCAATATCCCTTAAAACGAATAAATACGGTAAAATGCAAACGCTGAATATTCATTGTTGAAGATGTTAAACTTTCCACTCGGGTACTCCAGAAACTGCTGAAAGGTTTGTTTGAGCTCATCTGTACAGACGTGAATATTACATTTGCTTCAGCCTGAGGATTTTTCACTTCACATTTCACGTTAGGTTAAAAGGGACTTGCATTTGTCAGCAATATAAGTTTTTTTTTTTATATTATTGCAAACAAGCAAGCCCAGTCCATATGAAAAAGTAACATAAATCATTACTTTGCTTAGAAATTAATAAAGTGACAGATTTAGTTTTTTTTTTTTTTTTACGATTTGCAACTTATTATGACTTCAAAAATTTGTTTCTGGGATATTCTAGTGAACCTGTGGATTCAGATTTTTTTTCAAATGAAATGATCTTCATTTTTGAGTTGTGTATTACAATATGGTAACACTTTATAACTACTACAAATTAGGAATCTTTTGTTAAGCATTAGCAATCAATCAGACTTTATTTATATAGCCCCTTATTACAACCAGGAGGCTGCCCAAAGTGCTTTACAGTCAAAAATTAACAAAAATTAAACATTAAAATACATAAAATGATAAGAACACAAGTGTCAATAAAACAGCATTTTGTACTAACGAATATCAAAAGCAAGTCTAAATAAATAGGTTTTGAGTTTAGCTTTAAATAGTGCCCCATCTGTAATGATGCAAAGTTCTAAAGGCAGGGTGTTCCATAGTTTTGGACCTGCCACTGAAAATGAACAATCACCCCATTGTTTGTACCTGGATCTGGGGACCTCCAGCAACAACTGACCTGCTGATCGTATGGCCCATGTTCGGTTTATGAACCTTTAAAATCTTACATGAATATGAAGGTGCAAGACCATTAACTAGTTAAAATCAATTCTGAACTTAGCAGGGAGCCAGTGAAGAGCAGGAGCATTTTGTACTAGTTGTAAG
>LR812528.1:41421170-41426025 GCA_903798195.1 Danio kyathit | reverse complement strand
CGATTGAGTAGGGTTTGGTTAATTCCAACATAGAATGCATTGCAATAGTCCAGACGAGAGCTGATAAAAGCATGAATGGCTTTTTCTAGGTCAGGCTGGCTCAGAAAAGGCTTGACTTTGGCAAGAAGGCGAAGCTGAAAAAAGCTAGCCTTGATCACTGAATTAAACCTGTTTGTCAAATTTTAACTATCCAAGTTCACTCCCAAATTTAACAAATAGTTAATTCATTAATTGTTAAGCATTAATAGACGTTAGTAAGCAGTTTATAACTACAGCTACAAATGCTGTGTTCTTGACTTAAATGCACATGTATAATGTGCTTAATGACTGTATTTTCATACTTTAATGATTAGTTTTTCATTACTAAAATTAGTCTTGCATCCATTTCTTTAAGAATAGTTAGTGGTTTTTTTTTTTAAGATCATTCAGAATGCGTAAGTAAATGATTAATAAACTATTCAAATTAACATTAACATATATTATTATTCAGGCATATAGTTAGTTTGTAGGTTAATAAGTGCTTTATTAACTCAACTTCATCCAGTTTTGTGACCTAATCTAAAGTGAGGACTATTTGTAACTCCCTTATAAATGATATCTTATCATTATTTTTTGGATGTCAGTTTCCATTCAGCATATTTTCAGTTTCATATTTGCAATTTCAAACTGCATAATGATGACTTTATAAATGGTTTTCAATTATTGACTATTTTCATTTGTAAGTCCGCTTTGGCACAATATGAACAGCACCAGAGAAATAAAAGTGACGTGACCTATTATGCAGAAAAGCAAGCGCTCAGTCTTTGTCCGCTGGTGGTGGTGCTGCAGGAGTGTGTTCCAGCGTTGTGGGTCAGATAAGATGGCACACTTTACGCCCACATGCTTTGTAATGAAGTTGAGGATATGCACATTTCTAATGCTGCAAATAATCCAGTAACTCCCACACTGTGTTTTCCCTCCTCTTTCTCCACAGTCAGCGGGAAACCATCCCGTCCCATCAGCAAAACCCCAGGCTTCTGTGCTGCGCTTTGTCTCGCTTTGTTTCTCCAGGCGAAAGGTCCAACCCTCACCATCTCAAGGGGTTTTCTGAGGTAATCATGAACCGTTTGGAGAAATATTGCAACTTAATTAATTGATTTGTGGCTTATTATCTGGAATGAGATCTGATTTGTGTGTGTATATACAGTACAATTGAAGTCAAAATTATAATTTATTTTATATTTCCCAAATGATGTTTAACAGAGCAAGGAATTTTTCTATAATAATTTCTATAATTTTTTTTTTCTGGAGAAAGTCTTTATTTTATTTTGGCTAGAATGAAAGCAGTTTTTTTTTGTTTGTTTTTTTTTACCATTTTAAGGTCAATTTTATTAGCCCCCTAAGGCAATATGTACAGTATATCCAAAATAAATACAAATTAATATAATTAAAAAAAACTGTAAAAAACTGTAAAAAAAACTTATTTTGCTATTTATGTTCAAGCACAACAAAAAGGAAACAAACATATAAAAGATTTATGTATTTAATTTACATAACATATAAGATATAATTGACATTTGGCTCCAGATATGTTTTTTATAAAAAGTAACTTCCTATTTATTTAAATAAACATACATACATTATTATATGTACTCATAAATTATATCGATCTAACAATTTATTATTAAATACATGTTTTAATCATTTATTTCATAATATTATTATGTATATGAATTTAATGTTAATCTATATATATATATATATATATATATATATATGTGTCTGTCTGTCTGTGTTTTATGAATAGCAACATATTTCATATTAAATTGAAAAGTATAAGTAAGAAATAACTACCAAATTCTGGCTTCGTTTTTGTCTTATATTACAATTGCCATCAACATTATTATATTTACTTACTAATTTTACTAATTATGTAAATCGATTGTTAAATAAATAAAAATTGTAATCATTTATTTAATTGTGTGTGTGTGTGTGTGTGTGTGTGTGTGTGTGTGTATATACAGCTGAGGTCTGAATTATTAGCCCCCCCTGTTTATTTTTTCCCCAATTTCTGTTTAACGGAGAGCAGATTTTTTCAACACATTTCTAAACATAATAGTTTTAATAACTCATCTCTAATAATGGTTTTATTTTATCTTTGCCAGGATGACAGTAAATAATATTTGACTAGATATTTTTTTAAACACTTCTATACAGCTTAAAGTGACATTTAAGGCTTAACTTGGTAAATTAAGTTAACTAGGCAGGTTAGGGTAATTAGGCGCGTTATTGTATAATGATGGTTTGTTCTGTAGACTATCAGAAAAAAATATAGCTTAAAGGGGCTAATAATTTTGACCTTAAAATGGTTTTAATAAAATTTAAACCTGCTTTCATTCTAGCCAAAATAAAACAAATAAGACTTTCTCTAGAAGAAAAAATATTATCAGACATGCTGTGAAAATGTCCTTTCTCTGTTAAACATAATCTGGGAAATATTTAAAAAAGAAAAAAAAAGTCAAAGGGGGGCTAATAATTCTGACTTCATCTGTATATATAACAGTTCTGTCTGGTTCTTGAATCTGATTGGCTGATAGCCATGGAATATTCTGCAAATAACAGCGCTCGTACCGCCTCTTAACCCTTCACCCTTGTGTATTACTCTGCCCACATACAGCAACAAGCAGAGGACACTCTACAGTTTAACAAATATTGCAGCTGTTGGACAACATAATGTACTTTTGAGGCTTTTTTATTTGTATGTAGTTGTTTAGATTGCAACTATGCAGTTTATTTATAAGGATCTTGCCTATTTAAAAATATTTATAATTTCTGAGAGACAGCGCGTCGGCGGACATTAGCCTGTCATTGATCAAAGACGATTGATGTTGTCCATCCACAAGATGGCGACAGAGACCGCATAATAACCCATAAGTCAGAAAAACAGTGTAATTTCTAACTACAGCTGATCAAATCATTATTAAACTGGTAAGTGACTTTCAGTGACTCTGAGATTGGATTCATATATCAGGAATGTGTGTATTATGTGTTGCCACTTACTTTTTGGTTGACCATCTGTTTGTTTCTAATGAGTTTCCTGTTTCCGTTACTGTAGACTAGTTCAGTAAAAACAAAGAAAGAAGAAATGCCCGCATGTGTTTAGCGTTTTTCCTTATCACAAACACAACAGTAATCTGGTAGTGTTCGCGGTGCTTTGCTTTTTTCAGATTTAATTATTGTGATATCCTGATTGCAACAGAGAAATACTGGGAAATCTCTTTAGACTGATGACATTTCATGCCGTTCAGCCTTATAATCTTAAAATGTCAGCAAAAATCTGCTGTTTTGTCGGCGCCAGTGGTGTAGTAGTTAGTGCGTCGACACATGCATTCCGGTGCTCACGGCGACCCGAGTTCGATTCCCGCCTCGTGGTCCTATGCCGATCCTTCCCCTCTCTCTGCTCCCCATGCTTTCCTGTCAATACTCTTTACTGTCGTATACAATAAAGGTGAAAAAAAATCTGCTGTTTTGTCAACACTTTAGACATTACGCTAGAGAATCATTCAAACACTAGCTCTAAAGTGAAGTTGGTAAAGTAGCAACGGTTTCTGCTGTTCTGACGTCAGCTGCAGATATGAATGAATGGCAGAAGAAAGTAGTTCCTCATACAAAAGAATTTTGAGACTCTTCGTGTTTGATTTTTTTTTTTTTTTTTCATATACACGATTATGCCGTCAAACTGTTGTATAAATGCAATATCACACTCGTAGCAGTGCGATATGACTATATTGTCACTGGTGAGATGCACGCCTTAAATTGTGTTACTATCAATGATTTATTATAATCCATCCAATTTAAAAATATATTTGCATTGTATATCTCTCTTTTTTTTTTTAGTTCATCCTTTTTATTTTTACTATTATTGTTGTTGTTGGCATTATTATTAATATTACTATTTAACAACCTCCTGTATTTTTTATGCTCAATGTTATAGGTTAATCGTCTACATCATATTATTTGTGTTCACATATTTTCAAAACAAATTAATAAAAATTTTATGGAAAAAAAGTCCTTTACACTATACAACCTCACGTAATAAAAATAAGCAAACATAATTGTATTTTATATAATAAAAATAAGCACTGTTCTGTAGCCTGCAGATGGACAGATGCCTGTATTTGTGATTGTCTGTCTTTCCCTCTCTTCAGTGTGACTGAAGCTCTTCCACGCACACACACATACAGCGCGAGCGTGACTCAGACTGAATGTGCTGTTTCAGAAAACAACTCATGCTTTTGATGAGGTTGCTGAACTTTTGGCCTGTGACTGCACATCTTTGGTTGAGCCATGAAAAGCAGCTTGACTCTCCAGAATCAACCGGAAAAGCAATTTAATGCAAAAAAAAAAAAGTGTCTCTGAAATATGTTTTTTCCCGCTTCTTTCTGGCACATAACTTGAACGCGACCGCTGGGAGACAGCATTTTTCTTTTGATGTACGGAAAGCCGAGGTTAATCCAAATCTGCCTGCCTGCGATTTTCACAATGTATTACTTGAGCTTTAAATGTAAGTAATGGCTTTTCTATTCTGGGAGAGAGAAGAGGGAGAGAGAGAGAAGAGAGGCTGATGATTCTGCAGGAGAGTGAAAAAGAAGCAGGTAAATGACATAAACAGAGGAGAAAGTGAATGGGAACGGGTGGGAATGACTGTAAAAGAGTCTCAGCGGGGCTCGTTTAATGCAAACCTGTAATTAGTTCACCCGCTGTTCAAACTCCCGGCTCATCTGCACCTAAAGAGGGTTCTCAGAGGGTGAACTGCTAATATCACACACTTATTCTCAAAGGCTCCTACTATAAATGTTTAACCTTTTTTTTTTAT
>LR812528.1:41356170-41416170 GCA_903798195.1 Danio kyathit | reverse complement strand
GGCTAGCTAATCAAACTTTTACTAGGCTTTCTAGAAACATTGTTGCAGGTGTGTTGAGGCAAGTTGGAACTAAAATCTCCAGGACACCGGCCCTCCAGGACCGAGTTTGGATACCCCTGCTATAGAGCCTCATTTTGCATCCAATACAGCATTAAATCATCTTGAGAATGACAGTTACAAGTACTGCAAAGTGGCCAGAGGGATTTTGAGCCATTTTTCTTGCAGAATAGTTACCAGGTGACTACGTGATGTTGGTGGAGTAAACGTTTCCTGACTCACTTCTCCAAAATACCCCAAAGTGCTCAATAATATTTAGATCTGGTGACTGTGCAGGCCATGGGTAATGTTCAACTACTTGTTCATCCCACCACTCTGTCACCACTATTGCTTGTGTGTATTGGTGCATTATCATCCTGATACATGGCACTGCATTCAGGATACAATGTTTGAACCAGTGGGTGCACATGGTTCTCCAGAATGGTTCAGTAGTCCTTGGCAGTGACGTAGCCATCTAGCACAAGTTTTGCGCCTAGGGAATGCCATGATGTTGTAGGCCAAACCATCACTGATCCACCCTCATGCTTCCCTCTGGGTATGCAACATATCTGGGTGGTACACTTCTTTGGGGCTTCTCCACACTGTAACTCTCCCGGATGTGGGAAAGACGGTGAAGGTGTACTCATTAGAACACAATAGATGTTTCACATTGTCCACAGCCCAAGATTTTCGCTGCTGGCACCATTAAAACCAACGTTTGGCATTGACAGTTTTGGCTATATGTAATTTTTTTTACAATTATTTTTTTTGTATATAATAGGGGTGTAAAGGTACACAAAAGTCACGAATCGGTACATACCTTGGTTTTGGTGACATGGTTTGATACAAGTTCACATAAGCAACAAATCCCAAGTGATTTTCTGTTTATTTTGAACAGGCAGAAGTGTTTTGTCACAATCAGCTACAGAACTGATGGATGATCGATTGGACAGAACTACTGGACCATGCTTCTTATGGTACGAAAGTACAAAATAAATATAATAATGGAAAACGAATTGAATAATAATGAAAAGTACCAGTTTTACCCAATAAATACATTGATAATCTTCACTGATTTTTTAATTGTCAATCAAATGAATGATCAAAAAATGCAACAAATACTCATTGGGCACCGAGAACTACAAAAACAAGTGTAAATGGTATACAATGGTCAAATTTATAGTGTCAGCTTTGCTTAAGTTGCACACTAAATAGAAATGTGATTATGTATATATATATTATTATAACAATAAATATATACATTGTGCTGACAATCAAAAACAAAATCACATAATATTGCAGTTGACTGTCTGTTGAGTGTATATAAAAATACAATAATGAATGACGATAGATAGATAGATAGATAGATAGATAGATAGATAGATAGATAGATAGATAGATAGATAGATAGATAGATAGATAGATAGATAGATAGAGCTTACAATAAAAATATAGAGTTTACGATAAAAGTCCCACATACATAGTAAGTGATAGGTAGACAGACAGACAGACAGAGCTCACGTTTTTACAATTAAAATCCCACATACAAGTGAAATATACGCTTAAAATAACTAAGGGATTATCACTGTTGTATCACTAGAAAACAATTGGCTTATCAAACGCACCCTGAGACGTGCATATTAATGATTTCAGAGCTTTATTTATGATCTCAGAGCTGCATATGAGTCGTGTTCTCGTCAGTTCCGGATGAATGACCTAAAGTAGGAATACATGCAAATGAGGTCTCGTCACAGTTTGTTTTGTCTTCTGATTGGCCCGTTGTCCACCAAGGTTTTACACTTGTGGACTTTACATAAAAACGAGAAAACAGTAGTGTCTGAGGCTCATGGTATGCCCATTTCCATATACTGATCTTGTATGCCTTGGAATACCCAGATTTTTGTCTTGCTTTCAGAAATATTTTCAAAAATAAGCAAAATAATCTGCCAATGAGGTAAGCAAAATAATCTCATTTCTAAAAAAAGTGTGATGTAGTAATAGTATAGTACTGTATTAACCTAAATGTTGACCGATCATTATCAACCAAAATGTTACTAGTAATGCATTTTCTCCTCAGTATGGAAAACAGTGGGAACATTATGCTAACAATCTCCCTTCATCATCTTTTTCAACTGAGGAAAAATTCATACGGTTTTAAAACAACACAAGGGTGAGTAAATGATTTCTCATTTTTATGGGGGGGATCTAATCCTCGCCTGATGAAAAATTGGATTTGGTTCAAGGGAAGATACAAAGTGTGTGTGTGTCTACTGTTCAGTATTCTGTGCTAAGGACACTTGGAGGAAAGCCCTGACAAGAGCAGCTGCCTTTCCATTAGTGCACTACAGCTGCTGAAAGCACCGAGCTCTGCCTGCTTCATCCTCAATTACTCGAGCGTGGTAAAAGTCTGAGACCGAGAGAACTGATCGATACCACATCTAACCTTCTCAAACCACGCTCGCTCTCGTTATCTCACAGGCTAACGGTAGCTAGTAGACATGGTTTCCATTTAGGAATGCTGACGATTAATCTGCGACTGTGGATAATCTTTTAAATCGATGCACTTTGTTAATGGTTGATTAACTATGGATATCATTAATGTGCTTAGCTTAGGTTTACATGTAGATGTGAGGGGAAAATTAATGCTCATGAGTTTCTTAAAAACTCCTAGTATTGTGTATGGAGAAGCAGAAAGGGCATCGGTGCACCATCAGTCTTTGTTGTGTTGTGTTTGTTTATTACAAATACATTTCATTTGATCAAATACTTCAAATACATACAAGTGCACAGATACATTTTTTATTTACATGTCATTTTTCACATATTTGTTCATTTAATTTATATTCAATGATGGGAATTTGGGAAACTGACATGCCTATCTCCATTACAAGTGTGTGTGTGTTGTGAGGTAGGCCTTCAGTAATGGCCGGGGAGGAGCGGACTGTGTGCAAAGGGCAGAGTGTTATTTGGAGAGGATGTTCAGTTTGGTTCGCAGCCCTAAATCTGTCCGCTGGATGGATGTGGGGCTGAGGGAGAGAAGCAGAGAGCGTCGCTGTCACACGTCCTCGGCCTTGGACCAGAATCACAACCGACAGGTGAAAAATTGTTACTTTAAGAGATCCATCAGCATATGCTGTGTAAGGAGTTGAGGCTATGAAGGTCCTGCTGATGAATTTTGCAGCCCATTAGGCCTCCAGCTTCACTTGCAAAACTTTTTACTGAGGAAAAAAATGTGAGATTTTCACTAATAATATTGCAAATAAATTTTGCTGTGTGTTTATTTGGATATAGGTGGAAAAGTGTGCTGTATCCAGTATCTGGATGTTTGTATTTTTGAAGTCAGAATTATTACCACCAATGGTTAAAAATTTAAAAACTGTTTTTACTCAAGCCGAAATAAAACAAATAAGACTTTCTCCAGAAGAAAAAATATTACAGGAAATACTGTGAAAATTTCCTTGCTTGGTTAAACATCATTTGGAAAATATTTAGGGTGTACGTAGATTGCTAGGCAACCATCAAACGTTTTCTCAGAGGATGACAAGCTGACAAAACATTGCTGCAGCTCTGATACAAGTGTTATTATGGAGAAAATTGTGTTTGTCTGAGGTAATTAGTCTAACGAAGTGTGTTTATTCCATACAAAGTGTGAAGCTGATCAGTAAGGTCTTGTCACGTGACTCATATTGCGCTTGCGGCATTCTGAAAATGTGAGTTGTTTTGCAAGCCACAAGCCTCTGTTAGAAATAACAAACTTGCGCACGGAAAAGACGCAATATGTGAATAAAGGCCGCCGTCATTTGCGATCTGCAGCTTCTTGCACAAACATGCTGGATTCACCTGATTTGTTGACAAATGGGTTGCAGATCAATTCCTTGGCAGTTCGCAGGTCCTTTTCCTCTTCGCAAAGAAACTTTCCAAAGACGTCTGTTTCTTACTCATTTTGCTAACTTGTGGGTTCAATTTTGGAGCTCAAGTGAACGAGATTTTTCAAAATAAAAGATTTTTTGAAATAAAAATAAAAAAACCTTCAGCTTCAGATAATAAATAAATCGGAAATAATTAATGATTTCTTGTGCGGCCCGATACCGATTGATCCACGGACCAGTACCAGCCTGCAGCCCAGGGGTTGTTGACCACTGTGTTATACAGTTAATTAAAGGCCATAAAATTGTATTTGTGCAACCTTAAGAAACCTTAAATTAAATTGCATAATCATACTACTCGTACATATACAGCTTATATATAGACTACCTGTCAAAGGTTTGGCGTCAGTTTTTTTTTTTTTTTCATGTTTTTTTTTTTTAAGAAAATGATTTTGTTCATCAAGGCGACATTTATTAAATGTAAAAAAAAAAAAAGTGTAATATTTATTAACATTTTAAATAACTTTTAAATAAATTTTCTTATTGTCTGTAGTTTCAAATAAAATGATTACTCCAGTCATTATTGCTTTTATTACTTATACCAATAATAATAATAATAATAACAACAACAACAACAATAATATTAATGAATATTAGAGTGATTTCTGAAGGATCATGTGATTCTGAAGACTAGAGTAATGAAGCTGAAAATTCATCTTTAAAATCACTGGAATAAATGATTCAATTAAATGATAAACTACTTTTGAACAGTTATTTTATATTGCAAAAATATTTCACTATTTTACAATTTGTACTGTATTTGTGATTAAATAAATGCAGCCTTGGTGAGCAGAGAAGCTTATTTTAAAACATTTACAAATCCTACTGACCCCAAACTTTTGACCGGTAGTATATATATATATATATATATATATATATATATATATATATATATATATATATATATATATATATATATATATATATAATTTTATTTTTTTTTTATTATTATTATTACACATGTAATACATGTATGTGTGTGTGTAAATTTACTGGTCTTATTTCAGTCACATAAAAATGGGTATGGATGCATCGTTACTCTAAAGCACTCCTTTCCAGACATATTTGTCATCTATGATGAATTTATACTGAAACAACATTTCTTTTTTTATCTTATATAATGTACCTTTTTTAACATATGAATCACATGTATCAAAACACAAACTCAAACTTACTATTAAACAAATAGACCTGAAGCCCTGTCTTCCTGACCCAGACACTTTATGTGCAGCTGTGATGTGACTGGTCATTTTAGCGGTTCACATCTGTATTATTCAGACCCCTGTTCCTCTCAGTCTTCTTCACAGGACACATGTGACCCCTCTGACAAAGCTACAAAGGCCCTCAGCTGAGTCGGACCACAGGGTGGACTTTCTCCTGTGGCCCAGAGGGTATAAATCTTTAATCACATCCCGCCATGCCTCTCCATGACAGACCAGAGAGCTCAGCCTGGCTCTGCATAATTCACAAGACCCTCATCCTGCATAAAACAAAGCAGCTTTACATAAAACGTCCCTTCCCTGTCTCACCTCTGGACTTTTTTTCCCAGAGCCGAGGGACGTATTCAGACACCTGCGTGTATCTGGACACTGTGTGCTCAACGTGAACCGCATATATTCATCTTCTCGGGCAGTGATTGGGTTATTTTGTGGAGAAGTGCTAAGCTGGGATCAGCTGTTCAAGCTAGATTCGCTGTTATGAAGCTGGATGGATTAAGCTAATTGTGCTTGTCATTAATAATGTATGGAATGGCTTGTTTCCAGTATGCACTAAAATAGATTTTTTTTTTTTTGATTTAAGAGAAAATAGATATAGAAAACTCTACATTGGAATATATACACTGTAAACCCCCAAAAGTTAAGGTAACTCAAACTGTTTGAGGAAACCGATTGCAACAAACCATTTAAGTTCACAAACTAATCCTAATGAGTACTGCGAACCTTCTCCATTTAAGTAAACGAAGCAGTTTGAGCACAGTAAAACCTGATAAATGAAGAGAACTCAAACATACTGAGTACTGTAAAACCCAATAAGTTAAGGCAACTCAAACCGTTTGAGGAAACCGATTGCTCTAAACCATTTGAGTTAAAAAAAAAACTAATCCGTATGAGTAATGTGAACTTGCTCCATTTAAGTTGAAGTAATGAGGTTTTTAATTAACTCATTACCTTCAACACTGAGTTCAAAACTCTTTTCAAATGAGTAGAATTAACTTTCAGTCAATTTTGAGTTACCTACACTCATTTCATTTGATAAAGTTGACTGTTGGGTTTTACAGTGTATGTATATAAACGTGCAGTGGTGAGATGAAAAGTTGCAATGAGTTTTAAATAAATTGTGAACAAATACAAGTTAGAAATGTCAGTGAAAACTGTAGCAAACAGAAATCTGATATATGACCATATACTAGAGGTGTGAACCTACACTGGTCTCACGGTTCGGTTCGGTTACGATTATCATGCCATCGATTCGATTCAATTCGATATCTCGGTGCATCACGGTGCATTGTCGATGCTTTCCCCAAACACAGTTTTATATTTGGGGCTGTCTGTATAAACACACACACACACACACACACACACACATAGACACACAGCACCAGACAAGCGACACAGAGCATCACGCCCTCTCATTCACACACATACACGCACACACAAACATAGACAGCAACACATAGCATCGCTCTCTCTCACACATAAACACACACACACACACACGTGCTTGCTCGGGAGCGATATTTTAGACCGCCCGCTCCCGTTCAACTTACACCAGAGTTACCGACCGCTCCCACGCTTTATTTGGAAATTTATTTCCGCGCCGCAAGAAATCTGGTCTGGTCCAGCGGCTCCGGCCTTACACCCGCGGGAATGCAGACCTCTATCCAGAAGTATCGCCGTATCAGCCGAGGGGAGAGAAAAAGTCACGCCAGCAAGTCAAATGGGCCACAGCAGAGAGAGAGAGTAATGGAGTTTACTTTCATTCTCTCAATCGCAGTGAAATAGGTGCTTCTGCTGTAAGTGTCAGTGAAAGAGTGTCCAGAAAACACACACGCAGTGAAATTGTGCACAGTTTGTGCGTCAAGTAGGCGAAGCATTGTAAACACTCGCGCTCGCCTCCCTCGCCATAGTAAGCTACCGCGACATAGCGCATAGGAGATACATGACGTCAGTACATAATAACCGGTTATGATTATTACTGAACCGATACCGAATTGTCCGCGTCTGCATCGCGGTGCACCGAAGAAACTATTAATTTTGACACCCCTACCATATACACTAAAAAAATTACTTTTGCTGCTTGTTCAAACTACTCATTTAAAATGAGTTTAAACAACACAATTATTATTATTATTTTTTGGACAACTTAATTGTTTTATGTTCACTCAAACTTAAATTTGCAAAAATGATTAAGGGTGCTTTCACACTAGCACTTTTGGTCTGCACCCAGGTTTGTTTGCCGTCAGAGTTCGGTACGTTTAGCTAGTGTGACTGTTGTCTTCTGAACTCGGGTGTGCACCCGTGAACCGTACCCGAGTCCGCTACCCAAGTATGATTCACTTCTGATATGAATGCTATCGTACCAAGTAACGGAAGTGAACCATGAAACGTACAACCATACCTGTCAACAATGGGTTTTTAAAATAAGGGTTAACAACCCCCACCCCCCACCCCAAACTAAAAAATAAAGAAAGAAAGAAATTTCCCAAATGATTTTGATGAGCTGTTTCATTGTAAATAAACAGTTGAAATGGTCAACTGTTATTATTGACATTATTACAAAGGATAGAATAAATAGTATACATTAGAAAAAGCTGCAAATAAATTGGCAAACAGTCTAGCATTAAAATGTATAGCTATTATAAAGAAATTGAATCAAGTTACTTAATCTCATTAGCCTTTTCTTCACTGTATAATTTAAATATTCTGATTAAAGAGCAGCAAATTAATCTCTCATTTAGATTTTCCGTTTGATTACATTAAATAACAGAGGTGTCACTTTAAATGCACGCATCCACTGTATAATGAAAGCATTTGATTGCTTTCTTAACTTTTTTGTAGTGCTTAAAAGAAAACCCACCAAGATCGACATGTTTGGATGTTGTTATTATTATTATTATTACTATTATTAATGTGTATATGTCTGTTCAAACATGCACCTAAAACCCAGAGTGTCTACTTTCACTCCTCTTCAAATCGCGTATACAGAATCCGTTTGAGAAACAGCATCTATTTATCACTATGGAGCGCGTCTGACAGTCACGCACCGCTACATGAACTGATTCTCGACTGTTTTGAGGATTGCATAGGAGGGGCAACAGCGCCTGTAATAGAAAGGAAGGAACTCCTGCCATTTTTATATTATTTTAAAGTGTTTTCATGCCTGAATGAAATGAAAGCACAGAACAGATTCACGTTTTAGAGCAAGGAGCGTCCCCTGGTGGTTCGGCAGTATGGGTTGCATATAGGGAGCATCGCCTCTTTAATGTTTATTGCCACCCTTCATAGAAAGATTACAAATACATGAGAAATACTGGAATATATCTTTACGTCATGAAAGCGGGATAGATTTGTAAAATACAAGAGAATCCCGGGAAAAACAGGAGGGTTGACGGGTATGTGTACAACAAACTTTAGTTTTCATAACGTTTATTCGTGGGTGTTTGTCTGTGTATCGCCAACCTTGGCGACAAGCGGGAATGACCCAGTGCAAACAGTGATAATGCCTGCTTGTCTCCACCAAAAACGACTGCTGCAGACATCATGTGATGTTCTGAATGTTTTTAATATTTTTTGCGGCAGATAGACGCAAGTAGCTCTCTGTATTCGTTTCAGTAGAACGACCGTCATACGAGTCATACACGTATACAAAACAGCAGTTTGAAGACGTAAGGGTACCGGGGTTCAGAAGGAAAAAAGACAATGTGAACACAAGCCAGACGAGGGTGGACAATCGAACTTGGGTTCGGACCAGGCATTCGGACCAAGTGTGAAAGCACCCAAAGTTAACAAATTTGTGTCAGGACAACACAAAGGAATTGTGTGAAATCCAGCATTTTTTACAGTGTATGAACATGTATAAGTACAATTAATGTTAATCTATTTGAACGGATGTACATATTTGTAATTCTTGGAAACTGATATATGTAAATGGCCATTTTTGCTATATTTTTAAATATATTTTTATGTACTTTTATATCTGTGAGGACCAAACGTGAACTTATGTTAAATATGTTTAACATTTCAATATAAGGTGAGATGTAAACTCAAAACTGCAGAAATAAACGTCGTTTTGTAAGATAAGAATTCTAAGATAAAACTCAAAAATCTGAGAAAAATGGCTGAATAATGAGTTTTAAAGTTAGAAAAATGTTGTAATTGTGATTTAAACAGATTTGTGAGAAGAAGAAAAAAAGTAAAAACTAAGATTTAAACTTCTGAGAAAAAATAAGTCATAATTCAGTGAAAAATGTAGCATTTAAAAAATAAGATTCTTAGGAAAAATAATAAGCAAAAGTCAAAAGTGTGTGCATTAAACTAAAGATTAGAAAAGTTGGAATGTGAACTCACAATTATGAAGAAACATTGTGAGAAAAACAGTTGCAATTACTTTTTTTTTCTTGAGTTCTGGAAACAGGCTTTCATTACAACAACATACACTATGCCAGAACAATATGGCCTCCTTAACTATTTACTTTATTTCAAGCTATAGTTTTATGTTAAAGTACGTCTTCTAGCAGCTCTGCATGGCTAAGCATCTGAGTTAATGAGCTGAAAAGGTGATGGAGTCACAGAAGATATCATTAGAAACGTAGCACTGTTAACAGATCAATACGTTTATGAGCTGTCTATTGAGGATCTGAGGAAGACTCTCTCTTTCTCTTTCTCTCCCTCTCCCTCTTTTTCTCTCTCTCTGCGGGGCTGATGGTTTCATGACTCTCTGAGGGAAACATGTGCTGTGAGTTTCCAGTTAGCGCGACTAAACCACCGTCGGCTCTTACAAGTCACAGCTGAGCACTTCACTGAAAACCGCAACGGGCATGCATGCATTTAAACACATGCTCACTTTTTTCTGTTTGTTTGTTTGTTCTAGAGTCTTTCATAGGATACAGCTTAGATTTTGATGATAAATTATTAGAGATGGTTTCAATCCGATTTAATCCGTTAATGGTCAGTAGTTAATACAAGATGTAATACAGTAAAATGTAACTTCATATATGATCATTTATTCATTTTCCTTTGACTTAGTGCATTATTTATTAGGGGTCGCCACAGTGGAATGAACTGCCAATGATTCCAGCAAATGTTTTACGCAGCGGATGCCCTTCCAGCTGCAACCTAGTACTGGGAACCACCCATACACTCTCGCACTCATACACTACGGCCAATGTAGTTTATTCAATTGACCTATAGAACATGTCTTTGGACTATGGGGGAAACTCGAACCAGTGACCTTCTTGCTGTTAGGTGACAGTGCTAACCACTGAGCCACTATGTCACACACACACATATATATATATATATAGTCATTTTATATGTACAGTCAAGCCCGAAATTATTAATACCCCTGGCAAATTCTGACTTAAAAGTTTTTGTTCAAATGTAAATACAAGTTGAGACTTTTTTTTATTTTTATTATGTCTTATTATCTTTTGGGAGTATCCAGTGTCCTTTCCGGTCCAAAACAATCGTGCTGATTGAATAAAAGTAACTTTGCATCAGAATTTGCCAGGGGTATGAATAATTTTGGCCTTGCCTGTGTATTTATTTATTTATTTGAAAACTTGGCACCATTTTCTAGATATGTGTGCTGAAACCTTTTGATATTTTTTAATAATACTAATTCTGTCATGAACACTCTTGGGATTTAGTATGGCAATGAATATGTATATGGCAATGTTGATGTATTTGGTCTTGGCGGTATAGATCTGCTACGCTGCTGCTGCTGCTACCTGTCACTGCCAGTATATACACAGACATGCCGTCTGAGAATATAACACGCTGCTGCGGCAAACATAATATACATGTAACCCCCATAGCAGATCTAAACACAGGTGGAGCTGGGGTGGAGGAGGGTCTTCGAAAACGCAACCCACAGCTTAAACAGCGTAGAATGATGCGGAGCTTTTAAACTGATGTGGAGCAAGCTCATTTAATCAGCCATGTAGTTAATGACGCAGGCGCAGATTCGGTGACCTATCAGCCTGCGTGCACATAGAGTTTCATGCCAGAATTTTCACTTGCTGAGTGTTTTTTTTTTTTGGGTATCTTGGAAACTTTAGGTCTGTAATGCATAAAGAAATTTGACAGTAAATCTGCCGATCTTATAAAGTGATTCACTACATCATTCATTCGAAACGGTTCAATTATTCATTTAGAAACAAAGCAAATGAAGAAGATTTATTCAGTATTTATTAAATAAATTTAAATCATTTAAGGGCGGATTTACTAATAGCTTGTGCCAATGCAAACTCTTATTTGGATTGACTACACACAAAGTGAGAAATTATCAATGAAATGCATAAACAATAATTCTTTTTTGTAGGTGACTTTATTGCATATGCATTTGTAGTAGTTTCCTTTTATACACAAACTGTATGCAAGGAGTACATTTGAATAAATCACCATTATTTAACACTCCCTTATTTAGCACATTGGCAGGGCAAGTTTATTTATATATCACATTTCATACACAATGGTAACACAGAGGGTGTCAATGGGGCTGAAGTCATTATGCAATCTGAGTGTCATCAGCATATCTGTAGTAGGAGTCTTGTTTTTTTCTCATTATTTGTCACATTTGCACTATTATTTAATACCACAAAAGTCACGTTTTAACACATTTTACACCTGACATGGTGTGACAGTTGTCATGAAACTATTTCAGAATCACCAAAAAAAGACGTCATGCAACCGTATCTATATTAAGCTACATTTCTTTTCATTTGAACTGCTCTGTGTTGCTCAATTTGGAAATGAGCTGTCGTCTAATTTGCACATGAGTAGAAAAAAAGGCACAGAACTTTTCTCTTGCGTCACATTTTACGTTACTACACCACACTAACTAAATCTTGTAATGACTATAGTCAAACTGTACACTACCTGACAAAAGTCTTGTCGCCTATGCAATTTTAGGAACAACAAATAATAACTTGACTAGTTGATCATGTGGTATCCCAGAGTTTATCAAGATTCTTTGGATTCATCTTCAACGCCTCCTTCATTTTACCCCAGACATGCTCAATAATGTTCATGTTTGGTGACTAGGCTGGCCAATCCTAGAGCACCTTGACCTTCTTTGCTTTCAAAGCATGCTTTCATGCTATGTTGCCATCCTCTGCAGATCTCTCGCATGCCCCCATACCGAATGTAACCCCAAACCATGATTCTTCCTTCACCAAAATTCTGTGAGAATCTTGGGTCCATGCAGGATCCCATAGGTCTTCTGCAGTATTTGTGAGGATTTTGGGATGCAAGAAGTCAAATTATTATTGGTTGCTCTTACAACTGGGATCAACGACAAGACTTTTGTCAGGTAGTGTACATCAGATACTGAAATGTGCAGAATGATGATGATGGGTACTACAGATTTAATTTTGTTTTTGTTATCAGCAGGACGTGAGTCACTGGTTAGGACACAGACAGCTCTGACCTGGTTTCTTCACGCAGAAAGCAGACCACAGAGACGTCTGCAGACATACATATGTGCTGGGTTAAAGTGAGGACAGCAGTATAATCTTGGATGACAGAACACAGGTCTGATTATTCCAGTGTTTATCGCTACGAGAGGTCTGTGTGGTGCTGGAGATTATATCAGTCGCTGAATACACACGTATGTGATGTTCTGTGACCTGCAGCATGTTCTAGCTGATTGCTCTGCCATGTTAGTGAATAAGGACATGCCTAAGGTCATGCTGTTACAAGACACATTGACATACCATTGATCAGGCTGTTAACAAAATGACGGGACGAATGCCTGGAAGCGCCATCGCTTCTTCTCTCCCTCCCGCACCACCTCTCCATCACTTTCTGATTCTTTTTATCTTGCTTTTGCCTTTATCCGTGGAAAGTAATTAACTCCACTGTATCCTCAATGTGTGTGTGTGTGTTTCAGTGGCGCTGTGATACTCTCTCATGATTTGCGCTTAATCTTTTGAGGGACTAGTAATCTAGAGCAGCCGTTGCCAGAAATGTTTACCAACGCAAACAGGAAAAGAGCCTGAAACAGAAGAACAGGAGGATGAGCAAAGGTCTGGCAACATACATGCTTCCTCCATTTAGTTTTCGAGTTCTTTTGGGGCCTATAAGTCGGAAAACAACAGTGAAAATCCATCAGTGGTTTATGTTTTGCAAAAAATTACAAATCAAGAAAGTTTTTTGGACTCTCTTGAGAGTTAAAAACATTTACTGCCTGATGCAATGTGTTAAAATGCAGTTAGGATGATGCTATAATTTCATTTATGAATACAAATAATATCTCCGCATGAGATTTGATATAGTTAAAGGAATGGTAAATGGCGTTTTTAATGGAAAATTATTTAAACATTACAGCATTCATACAACAAATTATTGTTTTCCCCCTTTCACAATATATACTATGCATAAAAACCATACAAATATACATTGCACAATACAAATAAAACAGATTTTACCACAAATTTCAGCAAAAAAACATCCTTTATTAGTTTATGCTGTTGGAATATCAATCCTATTCCATGCATGTTCTATTAAAAAGGTCAGGAGAGGGTTTTTCTTCAATGACAAAAATATTAGTAATTTATTAGATACAAATGAATAATTCGATGACAGAGCTCTGGGTTACGTTACCCCAATGCAATACAAGAATTACATTCAAGAGGTTCGCAACTAACATACATTTCCTGACTCCAGCATATATACACAACTGATATTAACAGGTGGAGCTTTGGTGTAACGTCACTTATCAGTCATTCTGCAGTCCTTTGGCTCTTGTACCCCAGACATACTTCCTCTTTCTGCAACCATTCTCTGCATACCCGAACTGAACAATTAAGTGTATCTTTAATATATTTCACAACTTTTGTAAGCATTATGCACAATGTGACATGTGCAGACTTCTTATTAGACAGCAGTCTGGAACAAGGGCCCCCTGCACTATATTTATTCTTATTCTGCTATTTTCCTCTTGTCAGCAGTTCCTTCTAAGCATGCAACACGGTAAGAAAGAAGAAGTTTGTCTGGGTAATAGATGGTATCATACAGAAGAAAAAGATTGATTAATCTGTTGTTAGTCTAAACATTTTTTCCAATAAAAATAAAGACACAAAAGTAATACAAATAAATTCCCCCCTACAACAATGCCTTTATAAAGATTCTCATGTTAATGTTTACTTTAATCATCTCATATAGGGAAACTCCTGAGAAATAAGTTATTTTTCTGAACTTTAATAATAAATCTATATAAAATGCTGTGCGTCCCACCTCCTTTAATCAGCTGCAATGACTTCTTGGACTTCTAGAGTGAGATCGGTGCTCAAGTCTGCATCCACGCATCCTTGATATCAAGAACACATCACTTTCATGCGTCCTCCGTTCCTGAAGTCTTGAGTTTTGGAACTGAACTTTGGCAGTTGATGATGACGTTACACGAGAACACAAGAACACTGAAGAACTCGTATTGAGAAACAGCCATTTTTTGGAAGTTACCAATATGACGTCTATCACAGGGGTTTTCAAACTGTGGGGCCAGCACCTATTAAGGGGGGGGGGCGCGAGACATTGCGGCGTGCACTCGAGTAAATTATGATGATGATTTTTATGTGTTCACTAGAGTTAGCTCCACATCTAACTATCAGGCATCTGTAGAGTTTATGCGTTGGAGTAAAACATATACAACTAAAATGGACCGGGTGCTTTTTAAAATGAATGACGGTAAATGAAAGTAAACCGGTGAGCCGTCTGACAAAAAAGTGCCCTTCTGAATCAAATCAGCAGGATGCCCTTATGGATCTTTCACTAACTTTGAAGACTACTGACTATGTTTACGTGGACATCAGTAATCTAGTTATTTGCCTTAATAGACAATAATATAGTTAAGGTGTTTACATGAAGTGCTTTCATGTAAGAGTTTCCTGTCATTTTGCGTCACTTTACCTGCAGTTCGGCAGTTTCACTTTCACTCATGAACATTTCATCCATGCCCCTGTGACAAACTGGCATATTAGACGCAAATAAGGAGTAAGGACTGGTGAGACTGTTATGGAATTTAATAACGCACGCCAAATAGAAAGAAAAAACTTCCGCATTTCGATTTGTGTGTGTCTGCAGTCCTTTAGCAGTCTGACGTGTGTGGATCTTGACGGAAAATATGGCAAAGAGTCCTACATGACGGTAATAGTTGTAAACAGTATACAGTGTTTACTTTAATAATGCCACTAATATATGCATACTCCATGTCTTAATTCCATTTCTGTTTAGTTCAGTTATGACTTTAGTCAGATTAAGGTAATCAAAAATCGCTGTTTACATGGTGACTCTTAATCAAAGTAATTGTATTTAAAACATGAGTGGCGTGAGTGAAATTGACCAAACTTGTGTGTGTCCTAAAAGGTTGAAAACTCCTGGTCTATCACACGTTGGATTTTGGTTGCCATACCTGATAAATAAATGTCAGTATTTGCCGTCAATATGACGCTGGTTCACTCTTCAACACAACCTAAAATAGACCAAATTCATTCATTTTCTTTTCAGCTTAGTCCCTTTATTAATCCTGGGTCGCCACAGCGGAATGAACCGCCAACTTATCCAGCACGTTTTTACGCAGCGGATGCCCTTCCAGCATCCATCTCTTGGGAAACATCCACATACACTTATTCACACTCATACACTATACAGACAATTTAGCCTACCCAATTCACCTGTACGCATCTCTTTGGACTGTGGGGGAAACCGGAGCACCCGGAGTAAACCCACGTGAACGCAGGGAGAACATCCAAACTCCACACAGAAACGCCAACTGACCCAGCTGAGGCTCGAACCAGCGTCCTTCTTGCTGTGAGGCGACAGCACTACCTACTGCGCCACTTCGTCGCCAAAATAAACAAATATCAACCTTATACTACATCGTTATTCGAGGTCAAAATAACATTGTCCTTAGATGCTGACGATCAAAATCTAACCTAATATTACTGTCTCATGACGTTTTGTGTCTGCTGGTGAGGGTCATGGAGGCCCGAAGTGTCTGTCAGTTGTACTTTTCGAAATCCGAGCACTTCACTTTGGAATGACACTTCAATATGGCAGCTATGACTGTTTTTGACACTGAAGTGCCCTTCAGATGAATTAGCCATTGGATGACTCTTTTAAATAAATGATTTATTGAATCACTCAATAAGGCAGGAATGTGACGCCACCTACTGGTGGTTTTAGTTTCATATTTATTTATTTATGGCAAGAACTAAACCAGTCAAGATACCAGCACAAAAACACACCCGGTAAAATGTGTTTAATAATCTTTATTGAGACACATTCGTAATGTAACATTAAAAATTACTTTAAATAAATGCTGTTCTTTTTAATATTTTATTCATAGATGATTAAACAAAAACGTGTTATATTTCAAAATATATTAGAATCATGATGGTTCATGTGGCACTAAAGACTGAAGTTTTAGTTATTATTGGGATAAAATTACATATTTTACTAATTGTTCACATTGAAATCTGCTTTGTTACATTGTGCTAATACTTTATAGCATTGTTTTTTATTGTATATATTTTTAAACTAATATCCATGGTGAGCAGAACAGATTTCTTTCCAAAACCTTTTAAAATGAGCAGAATTGTAATGTATATTTGTCATTTGAATATTTGGACCTCACTGTGAGTCTCCAGTGATGTTGTTTTTTTCATCAGCAAGGAAGTGTGTATGTGAGATGAGGACCCTTGCCCTGAATTCTGTTCTGAACATCTGCATGCTATAATAGCCTAGCCTCTCTGATGAATTTCTGTTGACATTTCTGTGCTTTAAATGTGTTGTGTTATCTAGGTTGAGCACAGCTGTTGATTGGAGACTCACCTCTAGCTCTCACTGCACCAGAGTAAACGTGAGTGCCAAGCTGAGGTACTATGGGAAATGATGGCCTCTCATAGTCAGTGATACATAAAATACACACACACACACACACACATACGGTCTGCTGGCTCTCTCTCTCTGCTCTATCTCAACACTCGAAAGCCATCAAGAAAGTGTTTTATTTTGTTTAGGACATGGTTTAAAAAAGATAGTTCACCTGAAACTGAAACTTCTCTCATCATTTACTCACCCTTCACTTGTCACAAACCTGTTGGAGGTTTTTTTCTTCTGTTGAACACAAAAGAAGTGGGTAACCATTGACTTCCATTGTATTTATTTTTCCTTCTATGGAAGTCAATGGTTACTGGCATAAAAATAAATATCTTTATTTGTATTACATAGAAAAAAGAAACATTTGGAACCACTTGATGATGAGTAAATATTACATACATTTTATTTTTGGGTGAACTATCCCTTTAAAGGCACTCTCAGCTGGTATTTTAATTTATTTAAAATCCTCAAATTGGTATAATTGCATAGTAAAACTTGCAATTAATTAAAATGAGCAGAAGTTGCATAGTCTTTTCTTTGTTGTGACATAAATGGCATCATTATTAATGCCATCAATGTATATATTATTATACAAATTCTTTAAAAATATAACTTAAGGTTTGTTGGGGAGGGAGGGGGGGAGGGGGGCTTTCCAAAAGATACAAATTTGTACCTGAAGGGTCCATATTAATACCTCAATGGTACATATAAGTACCTAAAAAGTACAAAAGTGTTCCTCTTAAAATTTGTAAGTACTAATAAGTACTAATACCCTACTAATAATGTAGGGTAGTCTGTGAGTTGACACATAAATTCAGCAGCTATGGGCCAAAAAATAGAAGTGCAGTAAGTGGGAATTGTAGAATCCACAAATGCTGAACCACTATGGGTCAGTCATCCTTTTTAGTGAAAGGTTCACATCTATGGAATGCCATGCCTGTTGATTTTAGGTTCAGAACTCTCAGTTTTTTCTGTAACGCTGAAAGAATGGTTAAATCTTTACAGCAATGTGAACATTAAGTATTATTCATTCAGGTTGTTCAGGTTTACATTTCTCTTTAGTATGCAGATTGACTTACATTTAATGTTTGTGGATCTGTATATACTGTACTGTACATGTTTGTTGTATTGTTTTTTTAAAGGCTAACCAGGGACGAGGGCTGCAAATTAGCTTTATGCTATATGCCCTATGTACGCGGCATCAGTTGTCTTTGTATAACAATGTCAAGTGTATTGTCCCTTTTAAATAAACAAACAAATCAAATCAAATCAAATTGAAAAAAAAAAGGAAATCAGCTTCGCAAATGAGAAAAAAATGTAGGGTGGGATTTGATTCTCTCAGCTGAGAGCTGATTGGATAGTTGTGGTTTGCTATTGGTCGATCTCATGTGATTGACAGGTTGATCCGAGCCTTACGCAAGTAAATATATTATCAGAGAAAGGTTGATGAGGAAAAAGAATAAGAAAAGAAAGTTAATTTCGTTAGGTATGATGATATGAAAAGGAAAAATGATGTGCAACCTATTAGTTATACGTAATATGTATTTTATAATAAATATTTATAATGCAATATTTTACAAACATGTACGTTTTTGATTTCAAGGTGACTTTAAGCTTAAATGCAATCCAAAAATGACTGTTTCCAAACAGGTTTCCTGAATACATAAATCTAGTGTACATTGGAATAGGGAACGTAAAAAGACAGCTTTATCTTTATATTACTTTATAATCTTTATATTATAGCAGCAGATTACATCATTGAAAATGATACCGACACCCATGGTCCAAAATAAATGTGATCGTTTTTTTTTTAATAACACAAATATTTTGTGTTTTTTCAAACAGGCATCATTTACATTATAGTAAGGCATATACAGTATATGGATACCCAGGGTTCCCTTTAAGCAAAGTCCCTTTAAGGCAAGTCATTTCATTCGGCGGCCAACATTGAAATGCCTCTCTGGCAGTATGCTCGAGCATTCTGTCTGAATTGGGAAGCATTACATTCTCCAAAACTGTTTGCCAAGCTTACGATTACATTACATATTTGGAATCACCAATAAAATTAAACAACAGCTGTCTCATAAGTTTAGTTTCTAAACGTCGAATCAAACAAAATCGGCATATTTTCAAGTTTCCCAAGCTAATGCGCTGCGCACTCGAAAGGAACGAGATCACGACACCAACCTCATATACGGCCGTTCTACACATGATCATCCTCTGGATAATGCTTCGTCAGATCACACTGGTCTACTGAAGTAATTCACAACTTGGTCTTGATGGTGAATCTCCTCCAGTAATGACAGCGATTCTTTGTTTACATGTTTGTAAGCGTTTGAGTAGTTGCTGTCATGTGATGTGCATTTGACAGGAGGGACTGTACCTCACGTTCGTTTCATGCAGATTAATTCAATTCACCTTTATTTCTATAGCGCTTTTACAATGTAGATTGTGTCAAAGCAGCTTCACATAGAAGATTATAGTGAATTAAAACAGTGTCAGTTCAGTTTTCAGTGTTTAAGTTCAGTTCAGTTTAGCTCAGTTCAGTGTGGTTTATTCACTACTGAGAGTTCAAACACTGAAGAGCAAATCCATCGATGCGCAGCTCTACAGATCCCAAACCATGCAAGCCAGTGGCGACAGCGGCGAGTAAAAAACTTCGAGAGAAACCAGGCTCAGTTGGTTTTACAAAACCAAAAAACTTTTGCTTTCAAGTGCACTTTCAAAGCACAGATTTCAAGCTTTATGTGGATATATTTCTTACGTCTGGGAATCAAGTATTCGCTGAAATTGCAGTGCATTTGTTGACCACACAAACTGTCATAAAGCACACGTCTGGTTCGAGTCCCTCTCCAGGAGAAACATCAGTCAATAGTGATCAATGATTGGCTCCTGTACTAGACGGTGCTTCATTCGTCATATTGACCGTTACACTTTTCCCCATTCAAAACTATACGAGTGACATGTCTTGTGTATTCTATAATCTTCACTTTAAGTCCTCAAGCTCTTTAAATCAACACAGATTCTGATCATTTGTCAGTGTTTGTATCGTTCATCAGCTCGAAAAAAAACCTATTAAAGCAGGTGATTTCTCTGACATTTTCATTTTTACTTTTACAATGATTTTTAAAAACTCTTTATCCTTACATTTATCATCCTTGGTGAAAATGAGCCTTAAATTATTTCACTGTTTGTAAAGAACACCTTTGACAGTTTTGGAGCAGAAAGCGGCCCACGTGTACTGTAAATACACATTGGGGTAGTGATTTGGCAGCTCACATGACCATCTGTCTCCTCAGGGCTTGCTGGCAAACAACTGTCCCGACAACTGCCAAATCACCTGTCCATAACTGCGAATAAATTACGCTATATATCTTGCTTAAGATCACAGCGAAATGCCATATATGACGTCTAGATGGAAAGGCCACATGCGGCAGACGCTCGGTCCGCTCATCAGCTCAATATAAATGCTCTTTGAAGTAAAGTGCCACAGCAAATTCACATTAATATTGTTACTGAAGCACGAATTATCCTGCTTTCAGATGTTTGACTGCTACAAATAAAGGTTTCGTGTCGCACGGAGATTTGATCATTTTCACCTTTAGTTCTCGAGAGGGTCTTTTGAAGAACAAAGAAATTTCTTTTATGGTTTTTGAGGAAAATACACAATGCAATCTGTCCATGTTGGTGTCTGTCTAAGGCCTCGTTTACACTGTCAGGTCTTGATGCCCAATTCCGATTTGTTGCCTGTATCTGATTTTTTTGCCTGTACGTTTACATGTTCTTTTAATTGTGACTCATATCTGATTCATGTGTTTACACTTGCCATACAATTTACAATGTCGCACATGCGTAAAGGTGGGTTCTAGCATCTGCGCCACACTAGCCACGATCGAAGAAACTGTCTTGCTTTTATCGCTGCGAAATATGCGAATTTCGGCCAACTTTAAAATGATTTTGAGGCGGCGGAGGAGGGAAAGAGCCGTCATCGCAGCTTGCGCCTATTGTTTATATATGGTGTCCTCCACCATTCAGAGGAATTTGTGGGTATGAGAGAGATCTCAGGTCTGGTGGGAGCAAATTGTGGCGGGCTTTAATGAGGAGCAGTGGGTCTGAAATTGTAGGATGAGCACACACACGCTCTTCTTTCTACGTCATTAAACCGTGGAGAAGTACCACATTGTCGCAAGTTTAATGACGTACAAAAGGGTACGCCTCAATAAATCCGACCTGCCTGTTTACATGATAGTCGCATTGTCACAAATCCGATTTATATCTGATTTATTTCCACATATGATGGATGCCTGAAACCGATCTCTGAATATCCGAATTCATGCGTTTTTTTGTGTTTACACGGTCATAGGACAGATCCGATCTGTGTTACATATAAACAAAAAAATCGAAATTGGGTCACATTTATCTGGCAGTGTAAACAGGGCCTAATTCTATCAAGTGTCAATTAATCAAATAAATACAAATATGTAAAATTTATTGGACCTACATCAAGTAATTGTAAATCATTTTGGTCACAAGACCAATAAAAAATATCCGTAAATTAGCAGTTTTCTGTATTTTGTGATTCATTATTTTATTTTATTTTTCTCAGTTTATTTATATTTTTGAATTGCATTATGTGACTTGATCTTTCTCCCAACAACATTTAAGCTTGAACATTTTGAAAAAGTGACTTTTTATTATCATCTTTATTAGTTTGAAGAGATATATTGTCTGGGATGGTGTTGTAAATTATGGTACAAAAACCTTGGGATAAATTGCCCCAACATTTTGTGTTATCTTACACTTGTTGTTTCGCATATTATTTTTTATATATTATATTATTTCAAACTACAAATATGTCAATAAAAGTCACTGTAGTTAAACTGTAGAGTTGAATTTTCAACATCAATAGTCGACTGAGCAGAGATCAAGGTCTAATAATGCAATTCACAACCGTAAATAAAAGGAAAGCACTTAACAGACCTTTTTTACAGAATATTTGAAAAGTTAAGATTACTTTTATTTTAATGTACTGTACTGTAATGTGTTTTAATGTGTTAATTCTTCCTATTAGTAATTCATATAATGCAATTCACAACCATAAATAAACAGAAAAACTTGAATCAAGACTGTTATTTAACAGATTTTTTTTAGTGTAGATGAGAATCACTGATTGACAACCAGGGTTATGATATTAATAACAAAAAACATTAATAACAAAATTATATAAACAACAAAAACAAAAACAAATTGTTGCATGAAATAAAATAATTGTTAACTTAACTTAAAAGTAATTTTTAAAAACTTTTTTTTCTGTTTCCAAGGAAATATCCAACACAGGCTCATTGTGGATAGGCACCTCTGTCTACATTTTTGGAGAGCACGAATTATTTAGCCAGAGGTATGTATGGCTGCATTTCGTCTTTAAAATAAACGTTACGGGGTGGTACAACACCGCAGACTGCTTCTGTTCCTTTTAGCACTACCAGCCGACCGCCTACCTCCGTGCAGACAGAGTTTCTGATGTTACCAATTTGGCCAGTAGCTCGCCGTGTACGGCGATGGACTTGGGATGCAGAGTAGAGTTGATCATGATGATGGGGTTTGAGTCTGGAGAAGAATGGTTCCAGAAACCAGGTAAAACACAAGCAAAATAAATGTAACAAATAAGCAACAGGCTGAAAACGTGGTGAAATCACCCAGCCACGACGGCTTTTCATTTTCTAGATTGCTTTTGAAAACACTATCAGTTGGGTTTAGGGACGGGGTGGGTGGGTCAGTCAGTCTGTTGACAACAAGCTGGCCTGGTCGACTGAGGTGTACATTCTGCTCTCTGGTGGATTTATGCGAGAAGAGGACGCGCAAGAGAATTTTGATATCATCAAAAAGCGTACACAGCGACCTCTGGTGAATTTGCAAAAACAAAAACTGCGAGCAGATGTACCTCCAGTTACGTATTTTGCTGTCACCAGAAATGTAGACCTGGGTACGTATCCATAACGAGCCTTGGTTGGAAAAATCTCTTATTTATTTGTTTTTTTTTAACATTTTAAACAAGGAACACAACCAAATTACTAAAACTTGAAATAAATAAAACTATTTGATTATCAAGCACTATGGATTTTTGATGATATTAATGCAAAAAATACAGTAAAAATCTAATTCTGAATTATTATTTGGTATATAAAAATGTCCCCTTCACATTCAATATAATCTTCAGGCTTCCATAGACAACCAAGGAAGTTTAATTACAAGCTTTAAACCTAATGGCAACAAAATAAATGATTCGCATATGCAAATTCATACATTTAACATGGTCTAAACATCAAAGATAATGTATGTTTATTTGTTTGGATCAATAATTCATTCCAAAGAAATGTTAATCATTTGCATTCGTGAATCATTCGTTTCATCTTATTTGGATGAATGTCAGAATAGGATTGAAACTGTATGGCGATGTTTCAATCTCAGCCTAAACAATGAGGAGGACGGAGTGAGGGGGGGTTAAATGAAGCCTGCCGGCGCTAATCTCTCAAAACGGTCTCCTTCAAACAATAATGTTTTATAGTCGCTCCCAATCCTGAGATAAACCAATTATGAGGGAACACAGAGTAAACAAACAACGAAGGAAGCCGAAATTGTGAAATAAATTTACATCATAAGTACCCATTTGCAAAATGGAGCCTTAAAAGCCATAAAACGATTAAAACATAGCAAACAAATAGAAATATGCATTTATTAAAAACATTATCCAAGACTGACTGGTATGCCTGCATTTAGCACTGTAATCTGAGGGCCAATATTTATTTTGCTAGTCAGATTCATTCCTCCCACCGGCTGAGAGAAATGCGTCATTGGCTGATCGATCGCTTTTAATAATAACTATTACTGCCAAGATGCTACAGAATGCTGTTCAGAGGTAAAATTAGAAACCGAGGAGGAACTTGTAAAGCAAATATGCATTCTGACTCTATCAAGAAAATGATATATTTTATATAAGCCATGATTTGCGCATAGGTCATGCACATACAGTACGTTATTACACCCCTTTTCATAACATGTCATATAAATTAGTCTCTGGTGTCCCACAAATGTGACGTTTCAGCTCAAAATAGGTTTGTGAGTTTTTATGCGTGTCACTTTAAATGCAAATGAGCTGCTGCTACAGAAGAGGGTGGAGCCACGTTATTGTGACGCACCAGAAACAACAAAACAAGCTAATCCGTATAGCCAGAATGTCAGAAATTACCAGTAGCAGATTAAAACCTTACATGTTCACACCAGAGTCAGACAATGATCGAGAGGAAACAGCTTTTAGACTGAACCTGATTTTTTCTGAAAGGTTAGTAGATGTTGAGGAGTAAAACTGATGAAACTCATTGACTAGCATGAGCTACTCCTCTGTTATGATGTGCTAGACTGCAAATAAACATCACACAATTAGTACAATTCACTTATCTGTACAGGAAAGTCCGTCACCTGGGTTTATAGTGTATAATAAATGTGTGTAATGTCATATGAAAGAGTTTTTTTCAGGATAGAGCTAACACAGCTCTGGTGAATAGTCAGTTACAATGGTAGCTTTAGCAACATTAGCTTTAAAGCATCTCAACAAACATATTCAGAAAGGTAGCTTGAAAACATTCTCGAAATATTAAGTGGCCTGCTTGTTTTGTATATGAGGTGGATAAGGGATACAGCCATAACTGGAAGTTAACAAGAAATGTTTATTAAATTACCCATTACATTGTTTTATTAATGTCTAGCCCTACCCTAAACCTACCCCTCACAATATCGTACAAATAATCATTATTGTTGTACAGTTTTTACAATAATTTTGCCATGTTGATGTGCGCCAGTCTAACTATCCACAGCTGTAGCCTTTCTAGACTTTAATGACTTTCTAGGTTGATGCAATGAAGCTTTGCAGACATCTGGTTTGTTTGTTGTTGACTAAAGTAATCTTCACACAGCCGATTTAAGGCTGAAGCAGGTCTGTGTCTGCACATAATTCAGTGTAAAGACGCTATGTCGGTGTTAAACAGTTTGTGTAACTGTTTCTGTAAATACATATTTTCATTTTTGAAAAGGTTTGGTTTCTATACCACCTTTGCTGTGTAAAAATGCCTTAAGACGCACTATACGAGAAGAAACCATTGCATTCTGACAGCCATTTTCATTTATGAATCCCCGTGCTAAAATTTGGGAAAAAACAGAGCTTAAAGTCCACATGAAATCCAAATTTACAATGTTTTTTTTTTCTTTTTAGGGGTTTTACTTTATTTTGATGGTCCATTTAAGTACTGTATTAGTAGACTGTCTGCTTAATATCTGCTGACACTGCTCCTTCAACAGACATTTAACTGACTATAAAAAAACTTTGCAAGTACATGTCAACTTACACTAACCCAAACCCCAACCTAACAGTCAGTTATAATTAGGGCCAGACGGAATCTGGGGATGTTTTTTGCAATTTCTGCAGAGAGTTTTGGTAAAAATCTGCGGATTTCTGCGGAATTATTTAGGGAGTCTCATAACTAAAACCTTAATATGTTAAATATGTGTAATTCAAAAACTGAATAAATTTAGATTGACACACATTTACTCAAGTAAATAAACAGAATTAATGATGGGCTAAAAATCTGCGGAATTCTGCGGAAAATCTGCGGAATTCTGCGCGCTCAGATTCCGTGTGGGCCTAGTTATAATCTAATGAGAATTAGTTGGCATGTAGATGCAATGCAACCTAAATTCAACAAACGGACCATTAAAATAAAGTGTAACCTTTAATGGATAGAACAGTGTAGATAATTGACAGGAAATCTTGGGGATCAGAGAGAGGGAAAGGATCAGCAAAGGACCTCGATTTGAGAATCGAACTTGGGTCGCTGTGAGCACCTTGCTATGTCCACGCACCTAACCACTAGGCTATTGGCGTCGACCCTAAATTTACAATGTTTATTTAGCTAGCGCACATTGCTATGCTTTAAGTAAAACTGTTATCTTTGCCATTTAATTCTCAAGAAAAGTTCATTTGTTTTGGAAATCTTCATTCAAAATGTGACATTTCGTGTGGCGCAGAAGTCAGTTTGACGCTTCAGCCTAATGATTTCAGCCTCATTGACACCCTCTGCCAATGCATTGCTGTGATTAACAGTTGGATGTGCCAAAACGTTCTTTAGTTAAGCAAAGAGAAAATTGAAGTCGTTGCGTTTGGGAACAGAGATGAGGTTCTCGAGGTGAATGCGTACCTTGGCTCTGAAGTTCAAACAACAAAAAATAAGGTCAAGAATCTTGGTGTGACTCTGGAGTCAGATCTGAGCTTCAGTGGTCATGTCAGAGCAGTTAGTAAATCAGAATACTATCATCTCAAAAACATAGCAAGAATTAGATGCTTTGTTTCCAGTGAGGACTAAGAGAAACCTGTTCATGCTTTTATCAGCAGCAGGGTGGATTACTGTAATGGACTCCTCGCCGGCCTTTCCTAAAAGCCAGCCAGACAGTTGCAGCTCATTCAGAACGCTGCGGCCAGGATTCTGACCAGAACCAGGAAATCAGAGCACATCAAACCTGTCCTCAGGTCTTTACACTGACTCCCAGTTACATTCAGAATAGATTTTAAAGTATTACTACTTGTTTATAAATCACTAAATGGTCTAGGACCTCAAAACATTACAGATATGCTCACTAAATACAAACCTAACAGATCACTCAGATCTTTAGGATCAAATAAATTAGAAATTCTAAGACTTCATTCAAAGCAGGGTGAATCTGCCTTCAGCTACTGCGCCCCCCGCTGCTGGAATCAGCGTCAGAAATGATCAGATGTGCTCCAACATTAGGCACATTCAAATCCAGACTTAAAACACATCTGTTTGGCTGTGCCTTTACTGAATGAACACTGTGCTACGTCCGACAGATTGATTTCTCTTCAGTTTCATTCTTTTATAACCTGTTTTAACACATTTTAATCTGTTTTTATACTATTTGTCTATATATTTTTTCTTTTATACGTGTCTCTTTTATTCCTGTTTATGTAAAGCAATCGCCACTGTGTATGAAATGTGCTATATAAACAAACTTGCCTTGTCTTCAGCCATGATATTCTTAACCCCTAAGTACAGTACATCAACATAATGAAATAAAAGTCTCAGTATTATAGTACACAGAAAAAGTCAGATTTTCTTGATATCTCCCTTTTAAAGGTTTGAATGATACTTTCTGGGTTTTTTTTTTTAGTTTATTTAGTGAGTTCAAGACTTTAATACCAACAGCTTAGTCATGATGCGTCTGTAAGTTGATTGACTTTTTGAACACGCTGAAATGCAGTTTCACCCCACACACACATCACAGATTACTCTAAGAAAAGAATGTATGACATGTAAATCTTCTGTCAACACACAGCTGTCCTGTGCATACGAAGCAGCTCGTGCTTTACTCTTACTGACCGATTCATATACAGTTTTCTCTCCCGCTCACATGAACACATCACACAAAAACAAACTCCTTCACTTCAAAAAGAATAGATAATGTGTTCTCTCGTCTCTGCTGATCCTTCTCTTTTCTCTCTTTTACACAATGGCTGCTGAGTTAATTTCACTAATGCCAAAAAAAAGAGTATATTTACGACAATTAAGCATAATTCTCCTCAAATTCACAGTACTGTAATGCTAAAAAAATACCTATAATTAATAAAAATGTCTGTAATAATAATAGACTGATTTCATGTGGCCGCCATTTTAAAAGTGAAATTGCTGTGGTGGAAAAAAAACCTGGAGGTATCGCCTGAATCACACTAGTACATTGTGTACCTGGTTGTATATCTTATCAGTGAGGAGAAAGTGACACAAATTTATCATTTAACCACCTTCCAAGTAACCCAAAGGTCCGTTCTGAATGGAAGTTAAGGGAAACGGCACTAGCTAGTTAACGTTTTTTTCCCAAACACACGTTTTAGATGCCATTTATCAAACTCAAGTTAATGAACTGATTCTTTCACTATATTAGACTTGTCACGATACTGAATTTTGGTACTGAAATTTATAAAAAAACGTCCATTTCCCGCTAACATTTAAGCACTGTTGAGCGCATTCTTAAACATCGCTGATTTGCCATAGTATTCACCAGTGCTCAACAGAAATGACTGTGATTGGCTGTGAAGGTCATCAGTTCACTGCACTTCACCAATGTTTACAGAGTGCAAACATAGACAAGCGATCCATTGATTAATCGACTGATCTTCGCGGCTTTAAAATGCTCCAGTGTCCCTGTATCTGTAATTGCACTCAGTGAAGAGCGGTTGATCTTGATAATGATCTTCACGGCCAATCACAGTCATTTCTGTTGAGCACTAGTGATGTGCGGATCGATACTAAAATATCGATATCTCCGATACCAGCTTTGTATGTTCTAGAATCGATTATCTATAAATATCGATATTTCAATCATTTGGAGCAAATATGTAGTTTATTGGAAATAGAAATACAGTGGAAAGTAACCACCCTAGTTTCTCTGAATAATGCCAACTTAGTCGGAACTACTTGTTCTTCCGCCTGCAAAGTCATGTGCGTAATGTGCACTATACAACTGCAGATCACGCTAGCTAGCCACTCAGTTCATTGGCTGGCATATGTTGTTCAGTCACGCTGTCATTGGATATGGGTGACCGCAAGCAAAGTTATGTGTGGAGCTACTTCACTTCCATAAACTCAAACGATGCAGTTTGTGACACGTGTAACAAAACAGGGAGGTACTGTGGTAACACTACAAACCTAATCAAACATCTACATAGAAATCACAAGACAGAATATGACAACGTCACGACTAGGTGGTCAGAAGAGGAGGAAATGAGAGGTACAGGTGCTGCTAGGGTGAGACAGACATCGCTTTCAGAGTCCTTAGGTGCCGCAGGCAGGCACTATCCAGGTACAGAGGGAGAAAATGTGGTGATGTGGCTGTATTTTGGGGGCTTTAGTTTTTTGTGACAATGATAAAACAACGAAAAAAGGTTCAAAACACTTTCATGGGAACCGGATTAACATGTCACTAAACGTAGAAGTGTGAATGTTTTTTTTAAGATGTTCAGGCAGGCGTTTAAGATATACATGCTCAGATGCTGTCTATAAATATGTAAGTTGGCTTTTTTTGTATGATAATTCTTTATCAATAAACAATAAACAAGAATAACCCGTAATATGTCTCGTATTCAGTATGAAGTGATGCTTTTAAGTACACTCCTTGTTACTTTAATTTCCCAAACAGTCATTTTTGGGCAGCATCAGTATCGGATCGGTATCGCCGATACTCGCCTTCATTTTACTTGGTATCGTATCGGATAGGAAATCAGTGGTATCCCACATCACTATTGAGCACTGAATACTACGCCATAGTGAATACTATGACAAATCAGCACTAAGAACGTGTTTAGCGGTGCTTAAATGTTAGCGGGAAATGGACGTTTTTAAAATTTCAGTACCAGGACAACACTATTACAGACTACACAAGGGTGTGCTACAGAGGACTGCATTGTTTTATCGCTCACCAGGTTACATAGACTGAAGCAGGGAAGCGTCCTCACGGTGTTTACCTGGTGCCATGAACTGAAGCCTAGGAGGACACTTAAGCGTATTACTCTTAAAGAGATTGTGGTTTTGTTTAATGCCTAATATGATTTTAATTGTTTCAATTAATCTTAACTGAATGATATTAAAGTGATGTTTACACCATATCTGCACTTTGAAATCACGGTGACAGCTTGAGGTTTGTAGTCCACAGCTTGTTGTTGCAATGTTTACAGTGCTGATCCTATACTTCCGGGGTTTCTTCCCACCACATGCCTCATTTTGACGTTTTAAAATTAATATAATAATAATAATAATAATAATAATAATAATAATAATAATAGGTGGTTCATTCTGCTGTGGCAAAAGATGTTGAAAATCAACTTTCATGGTAGCAGTTATATTATCAGTTGTTATATTATATTTTATACAGCTAATTTGATTAATGATGATATTGAAATATAACATTATAGCTTTACAAATTCAAACACACACACACACTTTTTTACAAATTCAATCTGTTCTGTATATTTGCAACAGACAGACAGACAGACAGACAGACAGACAGACAGACAGACAGACAGACAGACAGACAGACAGACAGACAGACAGACAGACAGACAGACAGACAGACAGACAGACAGACAGACAGACAGATAGATAGATAGATAGATAGATAGATAGATAGATAGATAGATAGATAGATAGATAGATAGATAGATAGATAGATAGATAGATAGATAGATAGATAGATAGATAGATGGACTGACATTTATATTTGTAGACTCAAGTATCAGCTACATGTAAATATGTGCTACACATTAAGTCTGTGTATTTTATTTATACAAAATAAGAAGTATTATGCTATTCCAAACATCACCAATGTTGGTATAGGTTCAAGAAAACACTTGAACACCTGAATAAAATAAAGATAAAAGGTTTGAACTCATTTCTTCTGAACAGACGATCAGAGCTGAGCATGTAAACCCGGTCCAGACTCACGGCTCTGCAGGCAGATGGAGAGTTAATGCAGTCCATTATGTAAGCAATGGCTCTGACGCCAACGCTGTATTGCTTTATGTTGTTCAAATACACACACACACACACACACACACGCGCAGCGCTGGAGTTACGGACACGGGGGAGTTTTTCCATAGATGATCTATCTTTAGTCTCGCAAATCTGAATCTATGGAGTGAGAGACTAACCGAAAGCTTCAGTTCAGTCTTACATCATTACTTTTAGTTTCCAAGCTAGCATTACGTCAGCTGTTTACTTTTAAACACTTCTTTTCTGCTATGGTGGCATTAAACATCTCGTTACGGATTATGAAAATAAAACAAGTAAGCTACTTGCCAAAAAACATAAAAAAATAGGCACAAAACATTGTTCTCAGCTGTAATAGTCTATTGATTGTTTAATTAATCGCAAAACTGATAGAAATGAAAATGGCTGAATGAAGCATACACTAACCTATGCATTATTCCGTTACATGGTGCTCACTGTGAAGGGCAGTTATATAAGACTAAAGTGTTTTATTATACAAAAACAACTACCCATATGTACTTTATCCTGCTTTTTATATTGCTATGTGCCACAAAATATGCACAAAACATTGTTCTCAGCTGTAATAGTCTATTAATTCTTTAATTAATTGCAAAGCTGACAGAAACAAAAATGGCTGAATGGAGCATACACTAGCCTACGTATTATTTTGTTACTAGATGGTGCCAACTAGAGCAATTATATAAGACTAACAGGTTTTATTCCGCGAAAAACAACTATCTGGATGTACTTTTACCTGCTTTTTACATTGCTATCTGCCACAGAACAAAAAAATAGGCACAGATAATTGTTTTCAGCTTCTTTAATTAATTGCAAAGCTGAGAGAAATGAAAACGGCTGAATGGAGCATACACTAACCTATGTATTATTCAGTCGCAAGATGGCGTCAACCACAGAGGGCGGTTAGATAATACTAAAGGGCTTTATTCTGTCAAAACAACCGCCTAAATGCACTTTATTTGGCTTTTTATATGGCTACTTGCCATAGAATGTCAAAAATAGGAACAAAACATTGTTCTCAGCTGTAATATTTTAGAAATTATTTAATTGCAAAGCTGGCAGAAACGAAAATGGCTGAATGGAGCATACATTAACCTACGTATTATTCAAGATGGCGCCAAACACAGAGGGCAGTTATATAAGACTAAAAAGCTTTATTTTGCGAAAACAACTGTATGGATGTACATTATCCTGCGACTTGCCACAGAAAGTAAAAAAATAATAATAGACACTAAACATTGTTCTGAGCTGTAATAGTTTATTAATACTTTAATTAATCGTGAAGCTGACAGAAACGAAAATGGCTAAATGAACCATACACTAACCTACGTATTTTTCTGTCACAAGATGGCACCAATGACTGAGGGCAGTTAGATAATACTGAAGGCGTAATTTCTGTGAAAACAACCATCTGGATGTACTTTATCCTGCCTTTTTATATTGCTATGTGCCACAGAACAGAAAAAATAGGCACAAAACATTGTTCTCAGCTGTAATAGTTTATAAATTCTTTAATTGTGAAGCTGACAGAAATGAAAATGGCTGATTGGAGCATACACTAACCTATGTATTATTCAGTCACAAGATGGCGCCAACCACGGAGGGCCGTTTTATAAGACTAAAGGGTTTAATTCTGTGAAAACAATCATCTAAGTGTACTTTATTCTACTTTTTATATTGCTACATGCCACAAAATATTAAAAATAGACACTAAACATTGTTCTGAGCTATAATAATTTATTAATTCTTTAATTAATCGTGAAGCTGACAGAAATGAAAATGGCTAAATGGAGCATACACTAACCTACGTATTATTTTGTAACAAGATGGTGCCAACCACATAGAGCAATTATATAAGACTAAAGGGTTTTATTCTGCGAAAAACAACTGTCTGGATGTACTTTTACCTGCTTTTTATATTGCTACTTGCCACAGAACGTAAAAAAATAGGCACAAAATATTGTTCTCAGCTGTAATAGTCTAATAATTCTTTAATTAATTGCAAAGTTTACAGAAATGAAAATGGCTGAAAGGAGCATACACCAACCTGTGTATTTTTCAGTCACAAGATTCCATCACAGTCAAAAACATCGGTAGTACTGAAAAGCATATATATATATATGAAAGTGAATTTATTCACTGATGCTTTAGATAATAGTACCCGGATGAACCTGTGTTATCAGTTTCAGTGGTGGTTATCTGAGAATAACATACTTTGGAATGTACTTACTGACCAATCAGAATCAAGTATTCTAGACAGCCGTGTAATAATGATGAATAATACACACTCGACTGTGTTTCTGTCTGCTCATTTACAAACTAATGATATGACTAAGCATTTTTTAATTAGATTTTTCTATTTTAATTCATTACTATAATAACTTTTTGTAGTAAAATTAATTACATTTTTTATTTTTTTATAAAAACACTGAACAATTTACAATTGCAGTTACAATTTGCATTAATTTAAGTGTTTTTTATAATTTAATCTGTAATTAAAGGCAGTTGTGTTCATTTAAATAATCATTAAAATTTACATCTTTATTTTAATTTAATAATTCAAAATGACAATAGACTGAACATTTTATGTCACCATTGTGACATGAAATAATATTTTTAAATTTAATTCACATTTAGATGATAACCATAATGTTTGTTTTTAAGCATTTGCATTTTCAGCACTCTAAAATGTATTTTTGTGTAAAAGCACAGCCAGAACGCACAAAACATTTTCAGTTTTTAGCTAAAAACACACTTTGAAAAAAAAAATGATGGAAGAAAGATGATGGAAACAGGGGAAAAAGCAACCATGTTGGAACGTTTCAGCCTAAGATTTCCAATTATTCTGGCAATCAAAACACACTTTAATAATTCAGCAGGACCAGACAGAAAGTGAGAGGGGAAAAATAGGGTGAGAGCCATGCAGATTCTACAGAGGAGACTGTGACAAAAACTGAAAGCTGGAGCTTGTGGTGTAAAGCACTACAAACAAGTCAAACCTGATCAATAACACAAACGCTTCAATCAATAAACAAGTCCTCATTAAAAAGCGCTGAATAAAACACGCCAAATGCATTCATAACAATACTGTCAATAATGGTATTTAGACACTACAAAAGCCTCAAATCAATAAATGCTCTGTGTTTAATGCTTGTTCGCTGGTTTATATCTCTTCAAGCAATGACACTGTGCACTTGCTGCCACTGCAAACACCAGTGTCGCACCTTGTGTATTAATATTGTCTGAAACATACTCAGTCTCATATTTTTTATGTTTGGTTTGTCAGCTGACCATGGTGATGATGGCGGGGTGGTCATTAAAGGACTATAAAGTTACGCTGACAACTAAAAGAAGGGCAGGCAAAGCCACAGGAATCGATAGCCAAGGTCAGAGAGTCTTGGAGAGGACACGGGCCCTCCTGGGTCCCCTTAACCGTCTCTCATTTCCACACAAATCCTGTACTCCCGTTGGTATGCGTATTTTTTTCTGTCCTCATAAATTTTATTACTAAATAATTAAAGATTTATTTTATCCATGGAGAGTTTAAGGAGGTCATATTATGCTGCTGTGCCCGTCAGAGATACATACAAAACAAAGAAACACTTTTTTGGCCTGAAGGAACTTTTATTTCAGTCTTTTTTCACAGAAATTCAGGGTTTATTTTATGCGTATCGTTCATGTCAATTTGTGCATCATAAACTGGTTCTGTTGCCTCATTCTGTAATGTCAAACTGTTAGCGTCTATTAGCACTGTTAGCATAGCATGGCTCTGTTTCCCAATGTGTTTCTGGTTGTCTTGAAACTTTAAAGAAGAGAAAAAGAGGAGACTTTGCTGCTGTAAGCTAACATTAGCCTTTTAGCTAATGTTTATTTTACCTCAGCATTTTTTATACAGTAAATATCTCTCAATATTTTATTGAGGAAAATTGGGAACAAAGTCTCACTTTGATGACAATCTGTGCATCAAACCTGGTTTTCTCATTCTGTAGCGTCAAACAGTTAGCTGCTGTTAGCACTGTTTTATTTAAATATTACTAAACCACTAGAACACTGTTAGATGTGCTAAATTATGAACTTACATTATTTCACGTTTCAAGAATATTTAAATTCAGAAAAATAAGCAATTTTACTAGTGACATGAATAGTATCTTGTGTGGCCCGGCCATGCTAACTGATTTCCTTGATTTTCAGTTTGGTCTTTAGAAAACAGGGAATCTGCAATTGCTTTCAGCCTTACTCTGCTTCATACTACCATGATAATAAGTGTTGAATGCTTTTGCTCATCCATGTAGGAGTCCCATAGTCCCACAGGAGCCCCATATGATATAACGAATACCGCAACTCCCAATATTGCACTGCACATGCCTTTGTTTGTTGTGAATAAGCGCCCTCTTGTGGTGAAAATTACATACTGTGCCTTTAAGTGGAAGAGAAATGTACAGACAGAAGCAATGTGTTTCTGGTTGTCTTGAAACTTTAAAGGGGAGAAAAAGAGGAGACCTTGCTGCTATAAACTAACATTAGCCTTTTAGCTAATGTTTACTTTACCTCAGCATTTTTTTATACAGCAATAATCTCTCAGGATTATTTTATTAGAAGAAAATTGTGAACAAAGTCTCAAGATCTCACTTTGATGACAAGCTGAGCCTCAAACCTGGTTTTGTTGCCTTATTCTGTAGCGTCTAACAGTTAGCTGCTGTTAAGACTGTTTACTAGCATAACTCTTTATTATAGTTTGTTTCTGGTTGATTTTTTATATATAATATCCCAAAACCAGGCGACGCAGTGGCGCAGGTAGTGCTGTCGCCTCACAGCAAGATGGTCACTGATTCGAGCCTAGGCTGGGTCAGTTGGCGTTTCTGTGTGGAGTTTGCATGTTCTCCCTTCGTTCACGTGGGTTTCCTCCGGGTGCTCCGGTTTCCCCCACAGTCCAAAGGCATTTGGTACAAGTGAATTTGGTAGGCTAAAATTGTCCGTAGTGTATGAGTGTGAATGAGTGTGTGTGGATGTTTCCCAGAGATGGGTTGCGGCTGGAAGGCCATCCGCTGCATAAAAACCTGCTGGATAAGTTAGCGGTTCATTCCGCTGTGACGACCCCGGATTAATAAAGGGACTAAGCTGAAAAGAAAATCAATAAATGAATCCCAAAACCACTAGGACAGTGTTAGATTTGCTCAATTGTGGACTTACATTATTTCAAATGTTTCAAGAATGTTTAAATCCAGAAAAATAAGCAATTTTAATTGTGGCCTGGCCATGCTAATTGATTTTCTTGCTTTTCAGTTTGGTTTTTAGAAAACAGGGAATCTGCAATTGCTTTCAGCCTTATTCTGCTTCATACTACCAGGTTGATAAGTGTTGAATGCTTTAGCTCATCCATGGAGGACTTCCATAGTCCCACAGGAGCCCCATAGGATATAACGAAAACCAGAACTCCCGTGATTCCAAATGCCTTTGTTTGTCGTGAATAAGCACCCTCTAGTGGTGAAAATTATATACTCTGACTTTAAGAGAGAAACATAGAGAAGTACAGACAAACAATTTGTTTCTGGTTGCCTTGAAACTTTAAAGGAGAGAAAAAGAGGAGACCTGACCATGCTAATTGATTTCCTTGATTTTCAGTTTTATTGAAAACAGGGAAACACCAAAATATGCTTTAATATGTTTTGTGTTATATTAGACTGCACAAAGCAGCATTATAACAAAAGCCTAAATGTATTTTAGTATTATAAAACAAGTGCTGCCTCTTCTCCATGTGATCATGAGCAGAAAAACTGGAAGTTGTTGACTGTGGCATCATAAAATCTCTGTTACTTTTGTGCTGTGTCGCATTCATCTCTCATCAACAATTGCTTTAGCGCCTTCATTTCACTTCGACAGCTTTCAGCCTTACTCAACCTCATACCACCATGGTATTAAGTGCTGAATACTTCAGCTAATGAACATAATTTGTGCAGGAGTCCCATAGGATATAATGAAGGCCACAACTACCATGATTCCACACTCAATCACAAGGTCACCAAACTACACCTTTGTTTGTTGTGAATAAGCGCCCTCTAGTGGTGAAAATAATAAAATGTGCCTTTAAGTAAAAGTACAGAGAGAAAATAAAGATTGTAAAAGGAAGATATCATTTCATTAGGAACAATATAAATTATCATAAAGTGGTTTGGGGCCTTAATCTGTTTAATACAGTCAAGCTAGAGCTCTAGCCAAGCTCAAATGATGTTTAGCTGGTCCATCCATACTTAATCAACAGGTAGATCAGGTAACCACAACAGACTGAAAAGGGTACCATACTGTATTAAGCTAAACAACACCAGCTACAAACATATCATCATACCCCTTTGAAATAATTACTTTATTTGTCAAAATGCCTGAAATCAACTCACATTACAAATAACTTTTCCAGCCTTTGAAATGTCCATAACCTTTTCCCGAAGTTCTTTTGAAAGCAGGGCGTAATGTGAGTAAAGGTATAGATTTTCACAGGGTGATTTTCTATAGGCACTCTATGAGTTAACTACTAAATTTTAAAATTGCTCAGTTTTATAAAAGAAATTTTTAATTTTCTCTTTCCACCAGATACACCCTGTATATGTACAACTCCTATTGTGCAGCCTGGATCTGTGTAGAGATGTTTGAGTTTAGTTAACAGCCGTTTTTCTCCTTCCAGCATCTTCAGGAGCCAGGCTGCACTGAATCCCCAGGTCTCAGAGGGAATAAGGGAAAACCTGCGATGTACCGAACAATCCGCCTCCCTCTCGCTCTCCCCATATGTCTCTGTTTGGAGTATTTTTATCTCTGCTTTTCCCTTCTATTTCCAACACAGTCTAATGGTATTCTTATTAACTCTTTCATGTTTGGTTTGGCATCTCATTCATATGTATGGTCCGCTTATGCCTCATTGACAGTTAGGATATGGATGGCCCTTCATGCTCAATTTTCTAAAAATCATATGCTTGCTTCTGTATGAATTACTTTATAAATATTCATACAAAATCTCCACCTCACAGTATAGTTGTTTTCTCAAATGTCTGGCCTTCTGTTTCTTTATTTACAGACAATTTTGAGGGATGCAAACAATAACAATGGTCCTAACATATTTCCTGTTATACATATTTAATTTCCGTAGCTTCTGAGAAAACATCTACATATTGATAAATAATATTATGATCGCTGTTGTAATGCTAAGTTATGATTCATTCATTCATTCATTTTCTTTTCGACTAAGTCCCTTTATTAATCTGGGGTCGCCACAGTGGAATGAACCGCCAACTTATGCAATAGTTTGACAGCAAGCAGGAAATTTTCCATGACCACATTGAAATGGTCTATGATATCTGTTTCTATGAACAAATAATTTTTTAATGGTTGCATAGATGAAAATAAGAAACATTCTGGTAATTTTTTTACAGTCCAAAAAAGTAAATTAAATAATGAACATTATAGCAATATATATATATATATATATATATATATATATATATATATATATATATATATATATATATAAACTGTATATAGCAATGAACATTATAGAATTCATGTAAATGACTGGCCACTAGGGCTGTGCAATTAATCGAAATCGAATCGCTATCGCAATTTCAAACGTTGCTATTAGTTAATCGCAAGAGGCTGCAATAAAAAATATATATGTATCTATGTAAACAAAAATAACGAATAACATCTGAGGTGAAGTGCTTCAAAACCAGTTCGCTATGCTTCAGAAAATTAAACATGCTAGACTTTCTGCGATGGTGTCATGAGGCATACTTTCGTTCTGCCCAATCAGAATTGCGCAACTGAACTACGCCCACAATAAAAAAAAAGAGAAAACAAACAGGAAAGCACGGATAAGTGGGATAATGGCATCTGCTGCTTCAAAAGCATTATTAGACAAATTCATATAAAAGAAAAACAGCATTTGTAATATGGGAATATTTTGGTTTCAAAGTCACAGACACCGAACAAAAACAGGTCATTTTTAAGAGCTGTCGCAGAATTGTTGCCACGACTTACAAATCATTGAGCTAAAGCTTAAAATAAATTCAAATCAGCTTGAAGCTTGAATTAAATCGTAAATCAAATATCTGTCAAAAAAATTGCAATTAGATATTTTCCCCAAATCGCACAGCCCTACTGGCCACAAAATTTTGCTATAACATTACAGTATTGTGTGCAATGTGGATCCACTGAATCGTTCACTCTAATGTCATTTCACAAAATGATTTAGCACTTTGAGTCTAAGAAAAGCGCATTACAAATAAAAGTTATAATTATTATTATTATTATTATTATTATTATTATTATTTAAACAGCTCAATTAGGAAAGAATTCATCATTTTAAATTGTGATAATTTTGTAGGAAGTGTATTTAACAAATTATAAACAAATGAATACAACCAAATGAAGATACAAATGAATTAGTGCTTTATAGTTTTCTGGATATTGTAACAGTATATTAAAAATACAATTATTTTTTGTTAAAGCTCTAAATTTGATAATTTCTTGTTCACAAATGGTTTGAGTTCGCTTGAAATCTTACACATCCTAAAAATATATTTGTTCATCATAGTAGGGTTAAACTTAGTTATTTTTATTGCTGTTAAACTATTTCATAGCTAATTATAATCACAACTCAAAATTGCAGAATCTGCGATGTGAGTATTGCATATTCGGACATTGCGATTCCGATGCTTTAACGATATATTGTGCAGCCCTATAGCCAAAAGTAATCTGTGATGTCAAAATTAGGAAAAATACAAATTGCTGCTTTTCATGAAATATGGGTACAATATAAGAAGTGATCAGTTAGGGCTGGGCGATATGACAAAAAAGCAATCTCAATCATTTTTTTTCTTATTGAACAATAACGATATATATTTTGATATCAGTTGTTTATGCTTCCAGGTTTAAAAGAGTATAAAAAAGCCACAAATTAGAGGATCCATTAAATAGCATAACCTATTTTCGGTGGCTGAAAATTTTTGCTGGCCAAAAATTCAGAGCGTCTTTAATATCAACACACTTCTAGATTCCCATTGTTCCCATAGATCAATATAGAGTAAAAAAAGTCCAGAGATATTGTTATCGACATATATTTTATCACGATTCTATATAATATCGTTTATCGGCCCAGCCCTATGATCAGTTGACTTTTAAAAAAAAAAAAGGGGGTAAACATATTGCTTTTAAAGTGATTAGTTGACTTTACTTAAAGTGAGTAAACCCATTATCTCAAAATTAAGTAAATGAGCTATGTGCATAATTATAAAAATTGAGTCAACTTAACAGTTCCAAGTTATGAGTTTACTCAATTTTTAAAGTCATTAAACCTATTGCTTTTACAGTGTAATATTTCCAACCTAGACTCATTCTGAAAACGTACCTCTATATACATTTCTGGAGAGCACCAAATAAGTCCCAGGAGGTACATTTTTTTGCAGTTTTTGTTTTCGTGAATCCACCAGACGCCATTGTGTATGCTTTTTAAGATCTGAAATTTCTTTCGCGAGTGCCGACCGCACCTGCTGTTCTTGTGCAAATCCACCAGAGGCCGCTGTCGACTGACTGACTGACTGACTGATCGACTGACCCACCCTCCTCCTTCCTAAACCCAACCAATAGTGTTTTAAAAAGCACCGATTGACCCACCCACCCACTTCCCTAAACCCAAATGACAGTTTTAAAAAGCAATCCAGAAAAAGAAAAGCCCTCGCCTGATTTTTACCACGTTTTCAGATTTTACTACATTCTCACCCTGTTATTTACTTGTGTATTTTATTTTTTGGCTTTTGTTTTTGTCTTACCTGCTTTCTGGAAGCGTTCTTCACTGGACTCAAACCCTGTAATTGCGGTCAACTCCTCTTCGTCTCAAGTCTGCCGACGTACATGGTGAGCTACTGAACAAACTAGTAACAGTAAGAAAGACGTCCATACGGAGGTAAGCGGTCAGCTGGTAAGCGCGCAAAGGAACGCCGTCATACTGCCCCGTAGCATTCGTTTTAAAGATGAAATGCAGCCATACGTACTTCTGGCTACATAAATCGCGATCTCCAGAAATTAATATAGGGCTACATTTTCAGAATGAGCCTATGTTGAATATTTTGCTATGTAAAAATGCACTAAACTAAAGAAATTATTTATACACTGACTAGCATCTCATTAGCTGTAATCGTTAGCTACATCACATGCTCAGACAATTATATCAACGTAACATCATAACATCAGTTTTCATATGCTTAACATCACTTTTACCACTACTCCCAAACTCTTTTTCTGATTTGCCAATGAAAATAGTTCCAAAAATTGCCAGAGCAGAACTTTTGTGTGAATCACTTGAATGAATGATTCAGTGAATCGCTCATTAACACCTTAATTGCTCCTTAAAGTCTTATTGACACCTACTGGCAGATTAGTGTTATTTATTTACCCATGACAGGACACAATCAACAAAATCCCATTCAATCAGTATTATTAGAGAGAAAACATCAGTAAATTTAAATAATTTTTGTCAATATCAGATTTACACTAGTACCTATTATACTAATCATTGTTTCACATCTGTATCCTTTTTCACAGTGTAGATCGCTGCTGTTGTTTATGCTGCATTTATCTAGTTCAGAATTGCATGTTTCTGGTTTGACATTTGCACCAGTCGTCCCCAAGGCCTTCCCAGAAGCCTCTGCTTCACTTTCCCCTAAGGAGTGGTGTAATGCTGACATACAATAAGTCATACACACACACACACACACACACACACACACACACACACACACACACATTGGTGTAAATGTACACATCCAACCACTTCATTGTCTATGCTATCTAAGATAAAGCTCAACAATCTTTATCTACCTCTCTCGACGCTCACTCTTTCTCTGTAGCCCATTTATAAACAGCAGCTCTGGGTGGATTCTGTCTGTGAGTGAGAAATCCTTCAGATGGACTAATCTTGGTGCTGCAGTATCAGTCTCAACCAGCAGTGCTTACTAGGACAATGATCTTATCGGTTCAATGCAATCGCAGCAAACTGGTTAGGCCTTTGAATATTTAGTGGACGCTTGTTGCCAAACTTTGTTTTGACACTATATGAATTCATAATTCATACATTGTGTCCCTTTTTCTTTAGTTGTGGTCAAGACCATCTGGTTTGGTGTTAAAATTCAACCCAGGCTCATTGTACAGTAAATATGTGCCTCAGCTTACATTTTTGTGAAGGGTAAAATCATACCTGCCAATCCCGTATTTCAGACCCATCTCTCGTTTTGTTCTGTCTCCCGGAAAACTCCTGGAATTGTACCCCCCCCACACACACACACACACTTTAGCCACTGCCCCCTCCTAAAACATATAATAGACAGGACACCTCTGTCCAAATTAGACTCAAATCAAACTTGTTAGACTGTAAGAGACGCTAATAGGCTTCTGCAGGCTCATGTAAGACTGCTTGAAGATAATGTTTGACTGCAGAACAACCAACACGTCTCAATAAAGAATTCTGCTTGTAACAAGTTTCCTGGCCTGGGTTCTCTTATTTCCAACATGCCAATGGTCCTCATAAACCATTAAAACAAGTATATGTGTGTGTGCTGTTTCTTTTTCATGGCATCACGGTGGCGCAGTGGGTAGCACAATCACCTCAGAACAAGAAGGTCGCTGGTTCGAGCCCTGGCTGAGTCAGTTGGCATTTCTGTGTGGAGTTTACATGTTCTCCCTGTGTTTGTGTTGGCTTCCTCAGGGTGCTCCGGTTTCCCCTACAAGTCAAAAGACATGTATGGGACATGTTTCCCTGTACTGGGTTGCAGCTGGAAGGGCATCCACTGCGTAAAACATATGCTGAATAAGTTGGTGGTTCATTCCGCTGTGGCGATCCCTGATTAATAAAGGGACTAAGCTGAAAAGAAAATGAATGAATGAATGTTTCTTTTTTAAATAAACAGTAAGGTTTACTCACACCACTGAAATAAATCTTGGAATTATTTGCTCTGTGTAGGTCTAATTGGTTCGTTTTATTGATGCGGTCTATTCTATTGTTTTCTCTTTCTTTCTCTCCATCCCTCTACAAGAATGCTCAAAATCAACCGAGCAAAGCCTGAAATGGCTGATACCTGTTTACCTAACAACACTCTGCTGAGGCTTTGGTCTTTGAGTTTCTCTCTGGCAGACTATCTCAACAGGGAAGAAAACATAAAACAGCATGAAATTTCACACAAAATCATAACCCCAACCTGAAAGTATAAACAAGTATTTTTCCCTCCTTTCATCTGGAAAGTAAAGTATGGTTTTTTCAAAACCAACAGCAAATCACTCTACGGATTCAGTTACAGGCGGGATCAAAATGGCGTGCATATACAGTATGTGTCTTAAAATGCGCTTGCTTTTACCTGCCTCAACATAAGTGAAGCATTATGTACATCCAAAGGCAGGAGGTAAAAATGCAGCCCGGCGTTCTTCACATCAAGTCCTATTAAAGGCAAAAGATGTAAAATGCTTGCATGTGTGTGTGCATCTTAAAAATAGTATGCATTCAAACAGGACAGGCTGTCAGATAGTGCCAGTATCAAGAGTAAAGTCGCATAGTCCTACTGTGACAAGTGACTCAGAGAGAGGTTTTTGATGGTGGTGTGTGTGTGTGTGTGTATTAGTAGAGTACAGATACCGTAGAAGAGTGCGTATGTCAAGTACAGAGAGCACAGGCCTGTGTTTATATAGTAGTAGTACTATGTCTACAATTTTTGATCAGCTTTCTTACTGAAGAGTTTAAAAAGCTCCGCATATAAAGTTAAATGATTCTCAGATAGATTGGTATGTGGTTACAAGGCCTTTCTGTGTAGCTACAAGTGTACTGCAAGCCTTTTACTGTGGTATTTTGTATATATATTATGTGTTAATGACATGTTTTAGCATTGTGTTGCTATTATGTAGCATATTGTTTGCATTTTTAGCACATTGCAAGTGTGTTTTAGCATGTCAGCAGCATGTTCCTAGTTTATTTTAAACATGTTTTAGCACTGTTAGCATTTTTTGCTGCTGTCTTGTGTTAAACCACTGTTAGCACGCTTGAGAACATTGATGGTACATTTTAAAAATTTTGCTAATAAGTTTTAGAACATTGCTAGCATGTTTTACCACATTGACAACATGTTATTAGCATAGTTTAACATGATAATAGCATGTTGCTAGTTTATTTCAAATGTGTTTTAGCCTTTTGTTACCATTTTATCAACATGTTGCTGTCATGAATTTGGCTAGCATTGTTTTAGAACATGTGTACACATTCCTTGCATGCTGTTGGTAAAATTTAGCAGGTTAATAAGATGTTATCATGTTCCTAGCTTGTTTCTAGCTTGTTTCTAGCTTGTTGCATGAGCATCATGTTAGCATGTTTTAAAACACAATGCTATGTTAGAATATTGTTAGCATGTTTTAGCATTCCAACAGATTATGTTACCACATTGCTAGTTTGTTACTAGCATTTTAACAGCATCTTTTACCTTTCCGCTAACATGTTTTATGTTTGAATGCAATGATAGAATGCTTTACCATGTTGCTAGCATGTTTTATCACATTGCTATCATGTTATCAGCATAGTTAAACATGATAGTAGCATGTTCCTAGTTTATTTCAGAAAATTTTAGCCTTTTGTTACCATTTTATCAAAACATGTTGTCACGTTTAACAACATTGCTAGCTTTGTTTAGAACATTTGTACACATTCCTTGCATTGTTGTTAGTGGTTTAGCAGTTTAATAATGTAAGAATGTTCCTAGCTTGTTTCTAACATGCATGAGCATTATGTTAGCATGTTTAAAAAGCTGTTGCTTTGTTAGAACATTGTTAGCATGTTTTAGCATTTCAATTGAATATTATTTTACCTCATTGCTAGCTTGTTACTAGCATCTTAACAGCATCTTGTAACATGTTTTAAATTTTAACACATTGATAGAATGCTTTAGCATGTTGATAGCATGTTTGATCACATTGCTACCATGTTACTAGCATAGTTTAACATAATAGCATGTTCCTAGATTATTGACAATGTATTTTAGCCATTTGTTACCATTTTATTAAAAAATGTTTGTCATGTTTACGAACATTGCTAGCATGGTTTAGAACATGTGTTCATATTTCTTGCGTGTTGTTAGTATGCTTTAGCAGGCTAATAACATGTTAGCATGTACTTAGCTTGTTTCTGACAAGCATGAGCATTTTGTTAGCATGTTTTAAAACACGTTGCTATGTTAGAACATTGTTAGCATGTTTTAGCATTCAAACAGAATATTCTTTTACCACATTGCTAGCTTGTTACTACCATTTTAACAGCATCTTTTACCTCTCCGCTAACATGTTTTAGCACAATGTTGGCATGTTTAAGAACTGATATCATGTTTTAACACATTTTTAGAATGCTTTAGCATGTGGCTAGCATGTTTTATCACATTTCAACACAAGTTATATTACTACACTGTATAAAATATCCGTAAATGAGCAGTTTTCCGTATTTTATGACTTATGTTTGTATTTTTTATTTTCCCCTGTTTATTTATGCCTTTGAATTGCATTATGGAACTTTGATCTTTTCTCCAACAACTTTTAATATTGAATAGTTTTAAAAAAGTGACTCTTAATAAGATTTTTAATAGTTTAAAGTGATATATTGTCTGGGTTGGCGTTGTATATTACGCTACAAAAACCTTTTTTCTGGTATTTCACAGACTTATTTCCCTATATATAATTTCTTATACATTATATTATTTCAAACTACAGTACTAAAATGTCAATAAAAGTCACTTTGTCAACAAAGCAGAAATTAAGCTTCCATAATGCAATTTCTAACTTGCTAATTAATAGTTATTAGACAGACAGACAGACAGAAATAGCATTCAAAGCCGAAAAAGCAAACTAGTATAATCTTTTTGCATTTATATCTTCAACAAAATCTATTTTACAATGTAAAAAAAGCACTATATAATGCAATTTGTCTTTGTGTGCAGGTGGTGAAGTATTGCAGTCAGACTGATCCTGATGGAGTCCTCCGGCTGAGCAATGGCTCTGGCACCCGCACTGGCGTCTGCCTGCAGCTCCACTGGGCACAAGAGCTCCAACACCTCCTGACAGGCAAAGGTAACGCTTGCCCTCAAACACAGGCTGAAAATAAGAAGGCACTTCTATACACTCAGTGTGTTTTGCCGTGGTTTGCCGTCGCCATTAGCTCTGTGTCATGCCACATCAGCAAGACGAGTGGGAAAAATATGATATGGAAAGGGACAGTGCTTGCTTCCTCCTGTCTCCCAAAATAAAACAGCCCACGCTCTGACAAGATAGCTAAAAATACAAATGCAATTATCTAAATAAAAAAATAAAAAGAACTCCTGGGATTTAATTTTTTTTTTCCTTTTCAAATATTTCCCTAATGATGTTTAACAGAGCAAGGAAATGTTCACAGTATGTCTGATAATATTTTTTCTTCTGGAGAAAGTCTTATTTGTTTTATTTTGGCTAGAATGAAAGCAGTTTTATTTTTTTAAACCATTTTAAGGTCAATATTATTAGCCCCCTTAAGCTACTTTTTTAGATTGTCTACAGAACAAACCATCAATATACAATGACTTGTCTAATTACTCTAACTTGCCCAATTAACCTAGTTAAGCTTTTAAATGTCACTTTAATCTGAATACTAGTATCTTGAAAATTTTCTAGTAAAATATTATTTACTGTCATCATGACAAAGATAAAAGAAATCAGTTGTTAGAAATTAGTTATTAAAACTATTATGTTTGGAAAAAGTGTTAACATTTTTCTCTCCGTTAAACAGAAATTGGGGGGGGGGGGGGTATAAAAGAATTCAAATTAAACAGGAGGGCTAATAATTCTGACTTCAACTGTATATTTGGGAGTTTTATCGTAATTAGTAAATACCCATTATGCATTAAAAGCCAATATTATGCCAATTTAAGTATAAAAAACTTTATAATTATAATTTATAATGAATTTGTTCTGAGACCTATGAATCTGTTGTCAGAAAGTGGAACTAGATTGTGTGACAAAGTTATAAGTACCTAGGTACTATTATTGATAATAAATTACATTTTTATGAAAATACAGATAGATTAAGTACAGTAGGACAGGCCAACAAAGACTTTTTTATCTGCGAAATTTAGCTTTAATATTTTATTTATGAAATTTAAGTTTAATATTGAAAGGCATGATGGTGGCATTTTATAAGGCCTATATAGAATCCATTTGAACCTTTTTATTGATTTGTTGGTTTGCTTCCTTAAAGGTAATAGAAGAACTCTCTGTCTAAGGTTTTAAATACCTGCAGCAAAGTTTTAGGGGCAAAAGTGCTGGGGATATCCTATTTTTATGAAATAAAGCAAGCCCATCAGATTACATCTGATGTACAGTGCATCCGAAAAGTATTCACAGCGCTTTACTTTTCCACATTTTTTATGTTACAGCCTTATTCCCAAATGGATTAAATTCATTTTTCCCTCAATTCTACACTCAATCCCCCATAATGACAATGTGAAAAAAGAGTTTTTGAAATTGTTGCAAATTTATTACAAATAAAAAACTTGAAAAATCACATGTACATAAGTATTCACAGCCTTTGCCGTGAAGCTCTAAATTGAGCTCAGGCACATTCTGTTTCCACTGATCATTCTTGAGATGTTTCAGCAGCTTAATTGGAGTTCACCTGTGGTAAATTCAGTTGATTGAACATGATTTGAGCAGGCATACACCTGTCTATAAAATCCCAGAGTTGACAGTGCATGTCAAAGCACAAACCAAGCATGAAGACAAAGGAATTGTCTGTAGACCTCCGAGAAAGGATTGTCTCGAGGCACAAGGCTGGGGAAGATTATAGAAAATTTTCTGCTGCTCTGAAAGTTCCAATGAGCACAGTGGCCTCCATCATCTGTAAGTGGAAGACTCTTCCTAGAGCTGCCCGGCCAACTAAGCTGAGTGATCGGGGGAGAAGGGCCTTAGTCAGGGAGGTGATCAATAACCCGATGGTCACTCTGTCTGAGCTCAAGCGTTCTTCTGTGGAGAGAGGAGAATCTTACAGAAGGACAACCATCTGTGCAGCAATCCACAAATCACGCCTGTATGGTAGAGTGGCCAGACAGAAGCCACTCCCTGCCTGGAATTTGCCAAAAGGCATCTGAAGGACTCTCAGACCATAAGAAACAAAATTCTGAATGAAAACCTGCTTCGGAGTGCTCTTGACCACAGACTGGGGTGACGGTTCATCTTCCAGCAGGACAATGACGCAAAGCACAGCGCCAAAATATTAATGGAGTGGCTTAACAACAACTCTGTGAATGTCTTTGAGTGGCCCAGCCAGAGCCCAGGCCTAAATCCTATTGAACATCTCTGGAGAGATCTGAAAATGTCTGTACACCATCGCTTGCCATCCAACCTGATAGAGCTTGAGAGGCACTGCAAAGAGGAATGGGACAAAATTCCTAAAGACAGGTGTGCCAAGCTTGTGGCATCATATTCAAAAAGACTTTAGGCTGTAATTGTTCCCAAGGTACATCAACAAAGTATTAAGCAAAGGCTGCGAACACTTATGTACATGTGATTTTTTTAGGTTTTTTATTTTTCATAAATTTGCAACCATTTCAAAAAATCTTTTTTCACATTGCCATTATGGGGGATTGTGTGTAGAATTTTGAGGAAATAAATGAATTGAATCCATTTTGGAATAAGGCTGTAACATAAAAAAATGTGGAAAAAGCAAAGCGCTATATGAAGACTTTCTGGATGCACTGTATCCTATCCTCTTTTTGACTTCCCTCAGGATCTCGGTATAGGGTCCCTTTGGCAAGGACCAACAGATTTAAATGTTCATTTGTTCATTGTATGATTGATTTGCTGAAATTGAATGGAAAGAGGTAGTTGCTGTTTTTTAATACTATTAATGTTGCTTAATGTTTGTCTTAAGTGTGTGGTATGAATTATGTGAAATATGTGCCCCAAAAGGGGACAATAAAGTTTACAGTAACAGTAAAATAATAAATCACATTTTCTAATAATTCATGTAAAAAATTAAATGCAAAATGGTCAACAACATACAAATACAGTCCTATCCTCCTCCTGTCTCCCAAAATAAAATTTGGCCGACACTCTGAGTGACCGCTGTCATACTAGCGGTGAGCATCCGCTCAGATTATTTCCGCCAGCTAATTTCACATGGAGTCTGAGATTGTGTTTGAACACGTCTTTTTTACGTCACGTCTCCGGGAAAGTGAAGGCTGCCATGTCCAATCTCAAATCTGTCAAACGCTCCTCGTGTTCAAGGTGTATATTATCAGCTGAGATACAAACGTCTGGGAGGAAGAGGAGAGAAAAAATGATGTCCTTGTTCTGTCTTTTAACAGACTGTGATAATGAGCGCTCAATTCTGAAAGAGTCAGGATCAAGGCGAAGCTCTCATCTCTTCTGAATGCAGTAAGTCATTGAAGAGCCTCCTGGACAAAGTATTCAGTTCAAATGAGCACATGCTGTATTTTTACCTCGCCTTCATTAAAGCTACTGGAGAGACTTCAGAGCCACCAAAATGCTTCAGCCATGTTCATTACGTTAGTTTAGGACTATTATCAGACATGCATTCATGACTATACGGCATAAATAAGTAGACCACCTTTTGGAAATGAATATTCCTATCCATTTCTCAGTGAACATAGGCTACATATTTTTGATGCATTTTAAACCAAGCAGTTCTATTTAACTGTTATAATCTTTGAAAATAAGAGCGTGGTCACAAAATGTACAAAGTATGTATTTGTGTTTTGAAATAGCTTTATTTTCTTTATAATTATGTTCATATTTTTTTGTATTATTTGAATAATAATTTAATAAAATTGTTTTAATGAACAAATAACTAATAAACTAATTAATTAATTCAAATTATTTTCAACACAAGCACTTGTCGAGTGATTGAAAAAAATTAAAAGTCTTGCTAAATAAATAAATAAAACTGTTTTAATAAAAATTAAAAAGATAAATAAATAAATGGGCGATGGGGTGGCACAGTAGGTAGTGCTGTCGCCTCACAGCCAGAAGGTCGCTGGTTCGAGCTTCGGCTGGGTCAGTTGGCATTTCTGTGTGGAGTTTGCATGTTCTTCTCGCGTTTGCGTGGGTTTCCTCCGGGTGCTCCGGTTTCCCCCACAAGTCCAAAGACATGCGGTACAGGTCAATTGGGTAGGCTAAAATTATCCATGGTGTATGTGTGTGAATGAGAGTTTAAGAGTGTTTCCCAGTGTTGGGTTTCAGCTGGAAGGGCATCCGCTGTGTAAAACATATGCACGATAAGTCGGTGGTTCATTCCGCTGTGGCGATTTTAGATTAATAAAGGGACTACGCAGAAAAGAAAATGAATGATTGAAATAAATAATGAATAAATAAATACTATTTATTTTCAACACAAGCACTGGTCGAGTGATTAAAAACAATTAAAGCCTTGATAAATAAAGAAATAAACATTTTTAATGAAAATTAAATAAATAGATAGTTAAATAAATAAGTATATAAATAAATACATGTATAAATAATGAATAAATAAATAAACAAATACTATTTATTTTCATCACAAGCACTTGCCGAGTGTTTGAAAGAAATTTGAAAGCCTTGATAAATAAATAAAATTGTTTTAATAAAAATTAAATAGATAAATAAATAGATAGATAATTAAATACATAAATGCATAGATAGATTAATTAATTAATTAATAAGTAACAAAAAAATAGTATTTCATTTCAATACAAGCACTTATCGAGTGATTAAAAGAAATTTGAAAGACTTGAAAACAAAAAACATTCATTTATTTTATTTTCCGCTTAGTCCCTTTATTAATCTGAGGTTGCCACAGCAGAATGAACCACCAACTTATCCAGCACATGTCTTACACAGCGGATGCCCTTCCAGCTGCAACCCATCACTGGGAAAAAACAAAAAAACTAAGTTGTTTTAATTAATTAATAGATTAAATAAATAAATACTATTTATTTTCAACACAGGCATTTATCGAAAGATTAAAATAAATTTGAAAGCCTTGAAAATAAAAAATGAAGTTGTTTTAATAAATAAATAAATAAATAGATTAAATACATAAATAATATTTAATTTCAACACAAGCACTTATCGAGTGATTAAAAGAAATTTTAAAGCCTTGAAAATAAAAAATGAAGTTGTTTTAATAAATAAATAAATAAGTAAATACTATTTAATTTCAACAGAAGCGCTTATCGAGTGATTAAAAGAAATTTTAAAAACCTTGAAAATTCAATGCCTTATTTGATTTTTTCAAACTTTTTAATTTCATAAAAGTTTTAATTTTTTACTATTTTTAAAAATTATTTCAATAACTAAAACCTTTTTTTATTATTTTACTTTTATTTTCAACACAGGTCTGATATATATTTCAACACAAAATATTCACCCCACAGTCCTAAAGTCAAAATAAAATGTGTTATTAAATATTCACAAGCATAAAGTTCAGCATTTACAGCTGCAGCTACACTTGGTCTGATAAAAACAACCAGATTCCTTTGAGAGATGAACTCGAGGTCTCTGTCATCCCTTAGTGGAAATAAATCAGAGCTCAGTGCCAACCATTGGCTGGTTAACATGGCACAATTAGTCCCTGCTGGTGGATGTCATAACTACACCATCTGTGGCTGAAATCATGCTTGTCCACCGACAACCAAATTAATGACATGTAAATATAAGATACTTATCTATCTATCTATCTATCTATCTATCTATCTATCTATCTATCTATCTATCTATCTATCTATCTATCTATCTATCTATCTATCTATCTATCTATCTATCTATCTATCTATCTATCTATCTATCTATCTATCTATCTATCTATCTATCTATCTATCTATCTATCTATCTATCTACAGTATCTGTCTATCTAACTGTCTGTCTGTCTGTCTGTCTATCTGTCTGTCTGTCTGTCTGTCTGTCTGTCTGTCTGTCTGTCTGTCTGTCTGTCTGTCTGTCTGTCAGTTTTTAAAGTACAAATGTGTTTCAGACCCCCAAAACCCCGACCCCTATATATATAGTATAAATAAATGTAAACATCATGCATTTATTTTTAGGGGTCACAGTCAAGGCTCTTGTGTTTACCGAACAGCTGCCTGCGGTGAATGTGAATAATAACAGTAAAGCTTTTCTCCATCTATTATATACCGACCTCCTTGTTTTGACCTTTACAGTATATCTCCTACATCCAGCAGCACTGTCCCTGTAAATAGTGTGCACTTAAAAACAGTCTCCCACCACCAGGCTAGCTCCTTAACTCAATAAAATGTAAATCTAATTCAGGCCGCGTCTCGTCGGGCTGTACAAACAGATCCAGCGGTCAGAAAGACGAGCGCAAACAGAAGCAGAAGCGTCCCTAAAGAAGCTCCCGTCACCGATGACCTTTCGCAGTCCCGCTTTCCTCTTCTGCCGTTAATACATCATTAATCTCTCAATAGGCGGTGACATGGCAGACCTCGGCACCGGGATTATTGTTAGCTTTTTCTCTCGTTGACTCCTAATTATTATCAACTAATGACCGGGCCTTCTTCCTCTTCACATTTAATTAACACTCCAAAGAGAACGAGAGGGACAAATGTTTCGGTTAATCATCTCGGTGACACAGGAAAGGGGTCAGACTCTGTTTTTACGATTCTACCAATGCTATAAATATGAGCTGATTATTCAGAGGTCTTTTTCAAATATTTCCAAAATTATGTTTAATAGAGTGAGAAAAATGTTCACAGTATTTCCTATCATATTTTTTCTTCTGGAAAAAAGTCTTATTTGCTTTATTTCGGCTAGTTTTAAATTTTTTAAAAAACATTTTAAGGTCAATGTTCACCAGAAAATGAAACTTTTGTCAACCAGAAGCCATTGACTTCCATACTATTGTTATTTTCCTGCTACACAAGTCAGTGGTTACCGGTTTCCAACATTCTTTAAGACATCTTATTTTGTGTTCAACAGGGAAAAAAAAGAAATGTGCCATCTTTGGAACCATCTGAGGGTGAGTAATATTTTTTTCTTTACAGATAAACTGTCCCTTTGACTTTTCTGATGTTTATTGTGTTCAATTATGCATTACAGTTTTCCTACATTGGTTTGGCTCAGTTCTTAAAACAGGAATTACATGTTGAACACTCCAAGACACTGAACACTCTTTCAGTTCAGCACAACACTATAGCTCACTTTCAAAAGCTCATATGTTTCCTAAAACGGTTCATTCATATGTCAAAATTAAATTTCCTTCTCATATAAACAGTCAGTGCCCCCAAAATCCTTTGTCCCTTTTGGCATTGTGTAAGCACTGCAAGTCAAAATGTTTCGATGTTTTGTCACTGTGACAGGACCATTGAAATATCCCTCATGTTCACCATTTAGTCTTAGGCCAGTTCTACTTGTAACCAAAGGGATGTGACACTGACAACAGGGGTGCGGATCCACATGCAGGTTTATTATCAGAATGGTCAGGCAAGCAATGATCAGAACAGGAGCAAACAGATGTATGAGGGCAATCCAGAGTCGTAGTCAATATAACAGGCAAATGGTCAAAGGCAGGCAGCAGACAGGATGAACAGACAAACGTGGCAAAGGTCAAAACCAGGCAAACTAGACAAAGGATAACGCGTTGTGGTGTCACTGTAAACAGATAACAAGACTCAGCAACTATTGTGTGTTTGTGTGCTGACTATATAGTGCAATGAGTTAGTCCTTGAGTGGCTTCAGCTGATGGTTTGCAATCAGTGGTGACTTGCCTCAGGTGTGTGTGTGTGGCATGACTGATTATGTAGTCCTTATACCAGCAGAATTGTAGTCCTTGTGAATGTGTGTGTGTACCAGCGATCTCTAGTGGTTGTATCTCGCTGGTGACCGTGACACTACTGTACTGTTTTTGTCAATTGACAGAATGCAATTGTGTATAAAACTAAATGAAAGAAATTTAGTAGGTTTATAAAACGTATAGAAAAATAAAGATTTTAGGTTAAGAGTAGCCTCCAAGGTTTGACATCACACATTGCACTCATAGTGCCAAGGAAATTGAAACCCTTATCAATCACACAAATAAAGTAACTTCCATACATCAGCGTAAAAAGAAAGTGTACTGTATACAACATAATACGCTCAATGGCCACTTTATTAGGTACACCTTACTAGTAGCAGGTTGGACCGTTTTGCCTACAGAACTGTCTTAATCCTTCGTGGCACAGATTCAACAAGGTATTGGAAATACTCCTCAGAGATTTTGGTCCATATTGACATGATAGCATCACACAGTTGCTGCAGATTTGTCAGCTGCATCTATGATGCGAATCTCCCATTCCACCACATCCCAAAGGTGCTCTATTGGATTGAGTTCTGGTGACTGTGGAGGCCATTTGATTACAGTGAACTCATTGTCATTTTCAAGAAACCAGTCTGAGATGATTTGTGCTTTATGACATGGGGGGGTTATCCTGCTGGAAATAGCCATCAGAAGATGGGTACACTGTGGTCATAAAGGGATGGACATGGTCAGCAACAATACTCAGCTAGGCTGTGGCTTTGACACAATGCTTAATTGGTACTAATGCGCCCAAAGTGTGCCAATAAAATAGGGGTGTCAAAATGAATTGTTTCTTCGGTGCACCGCGATGCAGACGCGGACAATTCGGTATCCGTTCAGTAATAATCAAAACCGGTTATTATGTACTGACGTCATTTATCTCATATCCGCTATGTCTCTGTAGCTTACTATGGCGAGTGTGGCGGGCGCGAGTATTTAAAACACTTTAACTACTTAAAAAAATCAGAAAATGTGCACAATTTCACTGCGTGTGTGTTTACTTAACAGTCTTTCACTGACACTTACAGCAGAAGCCCCTATTTCACTACGATTGAGAAAATGAAAGTACTCCTTTTCTCTCTCTCACTGTGGCCCATTTGACCTGCTGGCATGACTTTTCATCTCCTCTTGGCTGTTACAATATTACTTCTGGATACAGACTCGAGCGAGTGTCTGCAGTTTCCCCCACCGCGTCTATCATGGATCCAGTGCCATGGATCAGCTGTGATCGCCGCTGCGCTGCCGTGTATCAGTGTTTATCATCGGTGCAGAGCGCCAGCGGGTAAGAGCCAATCGCAGATCTTTATGTTGAGCGCGTGACCAATCAGAGGGGTGTAAGAAAGAAATCGCCAGACAAGGCTCAGAAAGCGAGCGGCATATTTATATTTGTTTATTTGCTATAAATGCTCGGGTTGTTCTGTGCATTGAGTTTTTAAAGGTACAGTTCATATGTCTGACTGTTTGCATTAAAGGACAAAATTGTATTACAAATAGTATATAAATATAAATATATTTATACATTTTAATACAAGAATTGCTGTGCTGTGAAGAAAATATAAAATTGGGTTTGGAAAGCATCGTCAATGCACCGAGATATCGAATTGAACCGAATCGATGGCATGATAATAGTAACCGAATCGAACCGTGAGACCAGTGTAGGTTCACACCTCTACAATAAAATATCCCCACACCATTACATCACCACTACCAGCCTGAACCGTTGATACAAGGCAGGATGGATCCATGCTCTTATGTTATTGACGCCAAATTCTGACCCTACCAGCTGAATGTCGCAGCAGAAATCGAGACTCATCAGACCAGCCAACATTTTTTCCAATCTTCTATTGTCCAATTTTGATGAGCCTGTGCAAATTGTAGCCTCAGTTTACTGTTTTAGCTGACAGGAGTGCCACCCGGTGTGGTCTTCTGCTGCTGTAGCCCATCTGCCTCAAGGTTTGAGGTGTTGTGCGTTTCAGAGATGCTCTTCTGCATACCTCGGTTGTAACCAGTGGTTATTAGAGTTACTGTTGCCTTACTATCAGCTTAAACCAGTCTGGCCATTCTCCTCTGACCTCTAGCATCAACAAGGCATTTGCGCCCACAGAACTGGCGCTCACTGGATATTTCCTCCCATTCTCTGTAAGCACTAGGATGGTTGTGCATGAAAATCCCAGTAGATCAGCAGTTTCTGAAATACTCAGACCAGCTCATCTGCCACCAAAAACCATGCCACGCTCCTTTCTTCCTCATTCTGATGCTCGGTTTAAACTGCAGCAGATCGTCCATGTCTACATGCCTAAAGGCACTAAGTTCCTGCCATGTGATTGGCTGATAAGAAATTTGCGTTAACAAGCTGCTGGACAGGTGTACCTAATAAAGTGGCCAGTGAGTCTATACTGTAATATAAAAATACAAACAAAAACATGTGACACGTTTTGGAGAAACAACCATTACACTGAGAATTAACAATCAGTTAAGATCAACTAGATCTTTCCACTTGGAAGCTGTGCTAAATGAAGGCTACCTGTAATTAATCATTTGCAAAGACGTACGTAGACATTTGCAATTTGATGAAATGAATGACAAAATCAATTCTGTCGTAAACAATTGCCAAGAGGTTTGGAAGTTTGTCCATGTTGTTTTAATAATGTAATTCCTGTTTTAAGAAGTAAGCCAAACCAATGGAGAAAAACTGACTTGGTGAGGATCTATTTTTATGATTCTACAAATGCTAAATATGAGCATACTGTGCTGATTAACCGGCATTGAGGTGAACAGCGATGAATACAAACAATTACGAGAAGATGTGACACATATACAAATGAGTTCATGGCTGTGGCCTTTTCTCAACAGCGTTTCTAGCATATGACTAATGTTAGCAAAAGAGCGTGTTTAGCACATAATTGTTCAGTTAGACCTGCTTTACACATATCGTGTCTGCACTTTATATAATAGAGCTGGATGATTAATCCAAATGCGAAAAGCTGTCATTGGGGCGATACCACTTAAACATAGGCCTGTCACGATAAGGAATTTTTGTTGTGGGATATATTGTCACAGAAATTCTTGCAATAAGCGATATTACTGTCATTTTGAGATCATTTCATGCCATTGATTATATAATGATTAGCATAATAATGACAAACACTTTAAAATACTTACCATTCTTAACGTTATTTAGATTCTGTAATTTGATGTTGAAAAGGTAAATGTCCTATTATATATACTATTTTATACAACAGTTATGTCTGGTTCTTGAATCTGATTGGCTGATAGACATGCAATATTCTGCAAATAACAGCGCTCGTCAAGCTTCTTAACCCTTCACCCTTGTGAATTACTCTGCCTACATACAGCGACAAGCAGACAAACAGTTGTACAAATATTGCTTTTTAGGCTTTTTTAGGCGAGAGTGTATGATAAACAATTTTCTTAAAGGGACAGTTCACCTAAAATGAAACTTTTATCAACCAGTAGCCATTGACCTCCAAAGTATTCAATGATTACCAGTTTCCAACATTCTTCAAAACATCTTATTTTGTGTTCAACAGAAAAAAGAACCCAGTATTTTTTACAGTGTATAAACATAAGTGGTTTCATCATTTTAAATGGTTAAAATAAATATTCTATTAATAAACAACTTTCTTTCCCAGTACTGGTATGCGGCTGGAAGGGCATCCACTGCTTAAAACATATGCTGGAATAGTTGGCTGTTCATTCCGCTGTGGCAACCCCTGATAATCAGGGACTAAGCCAAAGGAAAATGAATAAATGAATAAATGAATGATAAACAATTTTCTTAAAGGGATAGTTCACCTAAAATGAAACATTTGTCAACCAGTAGCCATTGACCTCCAAAGTATTAGTTTCCCTACTATAGAAGTCAATGGTTACTGGTTTTCAACATTCTTTAAGACATCTTATTTTGTGTTTAACAGAAACAGACCCCACCCACCCCCCACCCCCACCCCATTTTTTACAGTGTAGGACCGACAGTGGTTTCATCATTTGAAGTGGTTAAAAATGTGTAATTAAATAAATATTGCATTAATAAACAATGTTGGCGGTTCATTCTGCTGTGGCGAGCGCTGATAATCATTTACTGAGCCGAAAGAAAACGAATGAATGATAAACAATTTTTTAATAATAGACAGTTCACCTAAAATTAAACTTCTGTCAACTAGGGATGCAACGATTAACCGGTTTCACTATTAACCGCGCTTTAATTTGTCACGGTTAATTAATCGTAAAGGCTTCTCAACACCACGTTTCTGCACAGAACAAAACTGCAGCAACCAAACAAAGTTATGCCAACCGTGCGCTAGTTTGTATACCGAGACTAATAACCACGCACACTGGATTAACTATTAATAAGGCTATTAACTAAGGCTCGTGTAAATTGGTAATTTCCAATGGAGGGACGCGCACGCGACGCAACGCGCTCACGCTTTTCAGCCGCGCCTAGTTGAGATGACAGGCAGATGTGTGACTGCAAGAACTGCAAATTTCTATTTTTTTCTATTCTCATTTTTATTTATTTAATCATTGTTCTGTCATTTATTTACAGCGTAAAATTGGTTTAAAGTTTTATTTGTTTTATTTTTAAGCACAAAGAGAAAAATTGGACTATTGTTTGTTTTTAATATTAGTATGTGCTGTATTATTTGGTTACTGGGCAGCAATAAACAACACTTAAAAATATAAGAAGCTCTTATGTGATTTTCTAAGTCGTGTGTAGTCGTGTTTTGAAATTAATAAATGCATAATAATCGTGATAACCGTGAAACCGTGATTATTTCTCAGACTATAATCGTACAACCAAAATCTATAATCGTTGCATCCCTACTGTCAACCAGTAACCATTGACCTCCAAAGTATTAGTTTTCCCTACTATAGAAGTCAATGGTTACCGGTTTCCAACATTCTTCAAAACATCTTATTTTGTGTTCAACAGAAACAGACCCCCCCCCCCTATTTTTTTGTGTATGAACAGTGGTTTCATCATTTTAAGTGGTTAAAAATGTGTAATTAAATAAATATTTCATTAATAAACAATGTTGGCGGTTCATTCCGCTGTGGCGAGCCCTGATAATCAGTTACTAAGCCAAAAGAAAATGAATGAATGTATGATCAAAAAAATGCTTAAAGGGACAGCTGACCTAAAATAAAACTTCTGTCAACCAGTAGCCATTGACCTCCAAAGTGTTCGTTTTCCGACCATAGAAGTCAATGGTTACCAGTTTCCAACGTTCTTTAAAACATCTTATTTTGTGTTCAACAGAACCCACCAAGCATTTTTTAGTGAATGAACAACAGTGCTTTCATCCTTCTAAGTGGTTAAAAATGTGTAATTAAATAAATACTCCATTAATAAACAATGTTGGCGGTTCATTCTGCTGTGGTGAGCCCTGATAATAAGTTCATTCATTCCTTCATTTTCTTTTCGGCTTAGTCCCTTTACTAATCCGGGGTCGCCACAGCGGAATGAACCGCCAACTTATCCAGCACGTATTTTACGCAGCGGATGCCCTTCCAGCCTCAACCCATGTCTGGGAAACTGATAATAAGTTATTAAGCTGAAAAATAATTAATGAATGAATGTATGATAAACAATTTTCTTAAAGGGACAGTTCACCTAAAATGAAACTTATGTCAGCCCAGTAGCCATTGACCTCCAAAGTATTCGTTTCCCTACTATAGCAGTCAATGGTTACCGGTTTTCAACATTCTTCAAAACATCTTATTTTGCGTTCAACAGAAAACAAGAGTGGTTTCATCATTGTAAGTGGTTAAAAGAGTGTAATTAAATATATATTCCACTAATAAACAATCTTTGTTGAAGATGAACCTGTTGCTAACATTTCAGTTTGTATATGAGTAACATATCACTACCGCAATATCTTTAATTGTGATCGTTCTGTTTTTCCAAGCCTTTGCAATTCTGATCCTGTCGTCGCCTGTACATAAGCTTTTAAAACATGTTGGATAATCATTTCAAACCTCTTAATCGCGTACAAATTGAGCAGTCACTTACAGCTATTTCAATGCACATTCACATGCTAATGTGGCCACATGCAGCACACAAGCCCCCGGCCACAGACACCTACAAACACAGAAATGCTTATAAATTATAGAGCGAGGAGGGCAGTTTTTCCAACTCGCTCGCACTGAATCATCATTAAGAGTAGGTTTGCAATCTGGCGGGGACGAGAGTTTTTTTTTACTGTCACAGGTGGGGGTTTGCATGGCTTCGTTTCTTTCAGGCTGTGTGTGAGATCTCTGACTAAACGAGCTTTCGACTGAACGAGCTATTAAAATGGGCCAACGAGTCGCACCGGCTCACTGCCCAGCCAGTAGCACTTTGTATGGTAAGTAGCCTCCTGTTTCCTGCCTACGTTTCAGCCAATAGATTTTTTTTTTGTGCGTGTTTCAAACCTTTATTT